>JABUQX010056657.1:0-2500 GCA_015478945.1 Trachelipus rathkii
AATATTTATGTGTCCAAAGAATGTATTACTTGCATACATATCTCTTTAATCACAGAAACTAATCACATTCCTACCATTCTCATTTTCTCCCGCAACACCAAGCTTACTTGTTATGAAATATGCGATCACCTATCCAAAGATTCAACTCCAACACAATTATTCATGAAGCTCCCACTAGGGACCGACCGGGCGGTAATTAAGCCGGGGCCGGGGCTGACCGGGGCTGCTCTAATTTAGCCGGGGGCCGGGGCTGGGGCCAACCGGGGTTAGCTAAAATTAGAAATGTAAGTCAAAAACACTGAAAGTCTTAAAACTTAGGATGAAAATTAAATATAATTTCATTTAATTAATAATTTAAATTATAAAAAAGGAATACATTTAATTAATTCAATTAAATAAATATTTTCGAAAGAAATTTTTTAGAAAATAATTGATTTTCTAGAAGAATAAGTTGTATTATATATATATATATATATATATATATATATATATATATATATATATATATATATATATATATATATATATATATATATATATATATATATATATATATATATATATATATATATATATATATATATATATATATATATATATATATTTAAGAACTACTTTGTCGTAGTGATATATTTACTTTAGAGAGGAAGCCCTTGGATTCTTTTTTTAGTATTATGCTTTACTGTCACTTCATTTTATTACTAAATGTACACAAATTAAAAACATTGTTAAAGACACTTTTTTTTTAATGAAATAAATTTTAAAAAGGAAAGCTAATTTTCGTCCCGACACGCGAGACCTCTTCAGGCTAAGGGACTGGATTTCTTCTGATCTTCATCAGTTCAAGTGTTTCAGTTGGTCTGCTATTTTCTTTATGGTGTTGTTGAAATATTTTGATGTTTTCAGATATTCATTTTGTATAAAATCTATCCTAACTTCACCGGGATGCTTATTGTAGTTGTTACTATTATAAATGCAAAAGGATTCCATGATTTTGCAATGGTTCGTGTGATTGATATTTCTGATCATCTTTATATTGTTGATATTGATAGAGTGGCCTGTGTTATGCTTATGACTTGTTAAAGCTGAATTTTATGCTGTCCTTGTGCAGGACATCTGTATGTTGATTTTTTTCTCTTTGCAAATCTATGGTTTCACCTATATGTTTTATTGCAAGTATAGGATTGGATATATACAGCTTTGGGGGAGATTTTTTTTTTGGTGGTTTGAGAATGTTTTTTTACAGGATGTTATTTGACGGACGAGGGTAATATTTTTGCAATATTTGCTTTGGAAGAATATATTGGTACTGATATTCTGTAAAGATGTGTTGTTGAGCTTTGGTAAGTTATAGTGGTTCTTTTGTTTTTGTAAGCAGTGACAGGATGTATTTACTTTCAGGCTAGCATATAGCACTGAGTAAATAGAGAAAATAGAACATAATTTGTGTTTAAACATGCCTGACAGTTAATGTATATAGTTTGGGTGACTGTTGTTTTCTATATATAGTACTGCAGTACTCACAGCCATGCCAAGGTACGAGGAGGATGTTGTTGGAAGTGAATTTCTGTCAGCATTGAACTGAAGGATGAATAGAGTTAATATAGTTTAGACATCATTAGGTTGGTGTTGTGAGGGAGGAGACAAAAATGTCCATCCACATATCTAATCCATAAACTATTGTGTAATAAAGGGTGGGGTAAAATATGATAAAAATTCTGTTAGTTCCATATATATGTTACTGAGTATGAGACAGTGTGGATCCCATACTGCCGAAAGTTTGTTTGTAATACTTGCCATTAAAATGAAAGAAGTTATGTTGTAATGAGAGATTGGCCTTCCCGTTTCATATATTAAAACAGCTCATTAATCTCTCATTACAACATAACTTCTTTCATTTTAATGGCAAATATTACAAACAAACTTTCGGCCTGAGTATGGGATCCCCAATGTCTCCCATACTCAGTAACATATATATGGAACTAACAGAATTTTATCATATTTTACCCCACCCTTTATTAAACAATAGTTTATGGATTAGATATGTTGATGACATTTTGTCTCCCTCCTCACAACACCAACCCTAATGATATCCTAAACTATATTAACTCTATTCATCCTTCAGTTCAGTATACGATAGAAATGCCTTCCAACAACTCTATCCCCTTCCTCGATACCTTAATCACATGAAATAATAATTACTTGCAATTTACTATATATAGAAAACCAACATTCACCCCAAACTATATACATTGGCTGTCTAATCATTCCCCAAACACAAAATTAGCTGTTCTGTTTTCTCTATTTCTCAGTGCCTTTCGTATATGCTCTCCCCCTCTTCTAGCACAAGAAACTAAATACATACACAATACTTTCAAATCACTTTACTATCCTGAGTTTTTCATCACAAAAGCATTTAACAAAGCAAAAAAGAGGTACTATAGCACCTTTTCCCCGAAAAATAGCAACACCTCCTTTTTACCAATTACCATTATATTCG
>JABUQX010056657.1:7500-17500 GCA_015478945.1 Trachelipus rathkii
TATATATATATATGGAGAGTCGACCTATTGACCTTTTTATCTAAAGTAATTTTTTAAATTTTAACATTTATTATAAATGAAATTAAATATAAAAAATAATCTAAAAATTATAGGGAAAAAATGTTATTTAGTTTTAATTCAAAAATATAGTCAACTATTTTTAGGTGTTAGTTTAGTTTGCGTAAGGAAATTTCAACCGTTTAGTGAATTCTGCGTGATAATAAAAAACACTTTAGTCTTTGTTTGGAAGTTGTCAGAGTAACATGTCGTTTCCTTTAACTATTGAAAATGCAGTATTGTTAAATGAAAATGATATCGAATTATTAGCCTATTTACAATTAAAAGGTTTAATACTAAATAAAAAGAAATGTCATAAAAATAAGTGTAAAAAAATTGTTCAATTATAAGGAGAAAAGACAAATTCATGTTCAAATGTCCGAAATGTAATTGCTGTTATGAATCTGCCCCTAGAGTTTTTTTTTTTTTTTTTTTTTTTTTTTTTTTTTTTTTTTTGAATAATATTAAAATTCGTTACTTATTATTTTTCCAATTGTTAATCTATTTCTTAGTGAATGTTCCCGTCGTCAGTGTGTTAAAGTTACTAAATTTAAGTAAAAGTGTAGTAGTAGATTACTATAATTTTTTCGTGAGGTTTGTGTCAGTGAGATTTTAAATTCAAAACATAAACTGGGAGGGGAAACAAAGTATTAGAAATTGATGAATCCGTATTTGGAAGACGGAAATATAATAAAGGACGTTTAGTACAAGGACAGTGGGTTGTAGGAGGTATTGAAAGAGGTTCCAAGAAATGTTTTTTAGTGCCAGTTGTAAATAGAAATAGTGAAACTTTACGTAAAATTCTTGAAGAATATGTAGCCCCTGTCACAACTGTAATTACAGATGAATGGAGGGGATATAGAAATTTGAATGAGTTGGACCTAATTCACCTAAAAGTGAATCATTCATTACATTTCGTAGATCCCGAAACTAAAGCCCATACAAACACAATAGAGAGTGAGTGGGGAAAAATTAAAAGTAAACTTCCAAGAGCAGGACGTTATAGGAATCATTTCCTTTCTTATTTATGCACGTACCTTTGGAAGAAGGAAGTTGAAGGCGACAAAGTAGAAAAGTTTTTCAAAGCCATTGTCAGACAGCAAAAGTAAAGGTAATTTTTTTTTTGTTTTTTTTTATTAATTTTTTTTCTATCTAAAGAATACCCCAAGGGTAAATCGCAGAGATGGTAGTTGTCGGTCTCGGCCTTCCGGGGGAACAACAGGGTAGGACTATTTCCCTCCGGGAGGGTCTCCGAACCCCTTGGTATTTAGTGTGGCGGGGGGGTTCCGCCCCTCCCCTACGTGGTATGGAAAACGTCCCTCTCTCTGTCCCCCTACTTGCCGTGTAATACCTTTTATTAAATTATATATATATATATATATATATATATATATATATATATATATATATATATATATATATATATATATATATATATATATATATATATATATATATATATATATATAAACGGTCCTTAAGGAATATACAGGAACCTTAAAAAAATAGTGTATGAAATGTTGGTATTCCTTATATATTTTTTACATTATATTAATTATTTAAAATAAAAAGACTTGTTTTTTTAACATTTTGGGCTTCATATAATTTTGATTTGGAAACATTTTTTATTTATATTTAATTAAAATTGTATGTATGGCCCATTGACGAAGGTTATAGAAAAATTAGAGAAATAACAATGAGTATTGAGTATAATTTGAGTTTGTTTTATAAACATATATTAACGGAAATTGATGCAGTGAAATTTTTCCACAAATTTGAAATAATTCCTAAATTTAAGTTATGTTACACAAAACATAGAGAATGATTGGTTCCTTTTAAAAATGAAAATCAAAACACGGTGTGGAACTAGCAGAACTATGTTGAAATCGTATTCATGTGAATTTGTGTGGAGAAGGAAAAATGAAGGGAAAAAAAATTTATTTCTCTAGAAGAGCCACAATCCATATCTCAAAAACTACAACAGCTACAGGGAAAAGGAATACATTGCTTGAATCCTGGCAAAATTTTACCGAGGAAACTGTAAAAAAAAAAACATATCTCGAAAACTACAAAAGCTACAAGGAAATGAAATACATTTTTGGAATCCTTGTAAAATTTTGGTTAGGAAAATGTAAAAAAAAAAAAAATTGGCTATTTTTTTTTGGGGGGGGTGGGACAAAGTATAAATATAAATATATATATTTTTTTGGGGGCAGAATATATATTATATATATATATATATATATATATATATATATATATATATATATATATATATATATATATATATATATATATATATATATTATTTGTAAAGGTATTACACGGCAATTTAGGGGGCTCGAGCCGACGGGGAACACAGGGGGGGACGTTTTCCATACCCCGTAGGGGAGGGGCGAAGAACCCCCGCGACACCCAAATACCAAAGAGCGGGGGTTCCGGAGACCCTCCCCGGGGGGGGGGAATTAGTCCTACCCCGTAGTTCCCCGGAAGGCCGAGAGACCCCGACTCCTGCCATCGGTGCGGTATACCCTTGGGGTATTCTTTAGTTAAAAAAAAAAAAAAAAAGCAAAATTTAGTCTATTTATTTTAACGAGTAACCAATAAAAGGTCTCTAAATAGGATCTCTAATCATATTACTATAATTATTAACAATAATTTTTTTAATTTTTTATTTTTTTACATTTTTATCCAAAATTCTTACCAGCATTCCAAAATGTATTCTTTTCGCTGTAGCTATTGTAGTTTTTGAGATGTAATTTTTTTTTTTGCCTTTTCCGCACTAAAATTGGACCAGCATTCCAGCAATGTATTCCTTTTCCTGGTAGCTGTTGTAGTTTTTGAGATATGGATTGTGGCTCTTCTAGAGGCTGACCATATATATATATATATATATATATATATATATATAAAAAATATATATATATATATATATATATATATATATATATATATATATATATATATATATATATATATATATATATATATATATATATATATATATATATATATATATAAAAATGAAAGTGAGTCTGTAATCTAAACCAACAAATTGTGTTCTTTTTATTTTTTCTTTAAAAAAATATTTTTGTATTACTTTGTTTGATAATAAATCAGGGTTGCAAACTTTTCAGACTAATTTTATTTTTAGTTCCTGTATAACCCATGAGGTCCTTATATATATATATATATATATATATATATATATATATATATATATATATATATATATATATATATATATATATATATATATATATATATATATATATATATATATATATATATATATATATATATATATATATATATATATAAAACCTAACCTAAATTAACAAATCCCTAAACTAGAATATCTATTTATGGTCCATAAAGATACCCTGTACTATTTTTTTCGGTAACGAGTACCGTTAAAAAGGTCAATAAATAGACTTTTTCCAATATATATATATATATATATATATATATATATATATATATATATATATATTTATAGAACAAGAAAGGAGAAAGAATAATACATAAATATATATATATATATATATATATATATATATATATATATATATATATATATATATATATATATATATATATTAATTTTATGTATGTAATTTTATATGCTTAAAAATATTTAAAAAAAAATTAAATTAAATAATCTAAACACGCTTAAATACTTGAAAAAATTGAAGATATGTTGCTTCGCATTTATTAGTTCCAGTTACTCTGATCGGAATGGACGCAGGCTGAGCGTAGTCTAGCTACAAAATTTAGATAATAAAATACCGTCTGCTGCTTACGGAGACTTAGGGCCGGTCGCTAGTTGCACGTTGCCTATTTCTCGAGTGTGAGACCCTATTTAGGTGGTTTCTGTGTATTTTCTTATACGAAAAGTACATATTTAACAAAATCATTTACATAATAAGTATCAACAAATAAAATAAATAAAATAAGAATAACGACAAATTGTACAATAAAGAAACAAGATAGCTGCCTTTCGTAAAATAAAACCTTAACAGGCCTCAAGGTTCGTTCGCCGCTACCTTGCCTATGTGAAATTTTTTCAAAGATTTTTGCTACTTCAAGATTTCCTTAAACCAAAAAAATCTCAAGGAGCCCTCATAAATTCGAATTTCCGTTAAGGGAGGAATCTGAAGTGATACTTGACCAAAGGTAGAGAAAAGTACCGTTCATAAATCCGGGTCTTGGTATTCTTCCAAAGAGTTCTTATGCTAATTCTCTTTTCAACTCTCTTGAGGAGTTTTTAGGATCTTCTATTGAAGCTCTTCTTCTTCTCCAGATCTTCTGTTGAGTTTTTTTTGGAGATAAGCAGTTGTAGCAAATAGCTAGCTATCTCCGCTGGTCAACTGGTTAGTTCGCAAATAGACAATTATATTAACAAATCATCTACTATTTAAAAGTTAAACCCTAGTTGTTTTGGAAGCTGGGTTTTTTTTTTTTTTTTTTTTTTTTTTTTTTTTTTTATTGAAAGAGAATTATTTTTAAATTCTTATTTTCCGTGGTAAATAAATATTCTCATTCATTAGGTTTTCTGCTTTCTTAAATCCGAAATATATTTGTACACTCTATTTTCACTTGGCGTGAAGTTCACTTTCAGTAACAATGAGGTATTTTTCGATCTTGTTACAATAACCTTAAACTTTACTTGGGTCGAAACTCATATAAAGATTTCTGTCAATTTTATCGTCGCATAACTATTGACCAAATTGCATATAACGAACCTTCCAGACAAATATGGTTGGGTACACTGATTCCTTCTCCAAGTTCTTAGGGAATATTTAGCATTACGAAAACCGCCAAGAAAGAAGGGAAAGCAGTATTCATTCTCGTTTCCTACCGAAAAAACAAACTCTTACCCGCTGAGTCTATTTTGCAACAGCAATTTGCCTATCTCTCTCTAGAAAAACGTGACAATCTCGGTAGCTGTGAGTTTAGTTCACTAGGGTGGATGTAGGAAACTTGCCTTCAGGTAAAAGGATTGACAAACCTTGGTATATTTAATATACGTCAAAAGCAGAAATATTTATTCTCAAACATTTTAACGTTGGTAACTTTTGTTCCATATTTGGAGATGTGGAATCTATTTCTAGTTCTATAGATTTAAAAATTGGAACTTTGTTCTCGTTCTTAAGAGAATTAAGATAAATCCAGTTATTATCTAAGTGGTAGAGGTAATATTTTAGTAGTTCCGACGAAGAATTACTGATAGTACAGTCCCTAAGGCTATAGCTTTGTGGTTAATTTGTGATAGGAAGAGAGGGTTATCAACCTGGCCTTCCAATTCAAGGACCAGCATTGGAAACAAATTGTCTGAGAAACAATTTTTGGTAAACCCTAAGAGAAAGAATTTTAAGGCTAGATAGAAGAATCAAATCTCAGTGCTAAGGTAAAAACCCTTCCAGTGAATAGGTAAATATAGAGAAGATTACAAATTGCTAAATTAGTATTTTATAGGATGTAAAGTAGCGAAATTCATCTGTAAGCACTTAAGGGTTTAATATTTTATATTAAGGTGATAAATTAAATCTTTCATTTATAAAAAAAATAAATGTTTTAAAGTTCTTTAACTTTTGTTTTCAGTTCAAGAAAGGATGAGAAGAACTTGGAAAATAATATTTATCCTAACTCTATTAGTCTTCTGTGGACTCATGGAAGCATTTCCAAAGGTAATTATTTCCATATGCATGAATTTATTTATGCAGCTATCGATTTTGCTGAAATTGTTTCTTATTTTCATTTCAGGCAATCAAATAATTTATTTAAAATTCTCATCTCAGTTGCTCAACCCCTTCCCACCTTAATCAAGGGGGTTGGGAGTAACTTTACAAGAGATTTTTTCTCTCTAGAAGTCGAACCAGAGACTCCCCAAGCGAGTTTGAGTCTTAATTGCATACGATATTTAGTATATATATATATATATATATATATATATATATATATATATAGTGCTATATATATATATGTTATATATATATATATATATATATATATATATATATATATATATATATATATATATATATATATATATATATATATATAAAATGAACTCTCCTTTAAAGATCTAACTGATATATATCGAACGAACGATGTAATCAATTTTTTCGATTATTTCAAGACAATAGAGCGTCAAATGCCAAAAACAGTTTTTTTAACTAAAGGAATTAAGATTAAATCGCAAAGATGGAAAGAGTCAGGTTCTCTCGGTGGGGGACAGAGGGGGACAAAGTCCCCCTCTGTCCCACCGTCGGCTCGAGCCTTAAAAAAAAAAAAAAAATTTTAAAAATCTAAATAAAATTAACATATAAAATTAACATTATAAAAAAAAAAGCAACTTATGGTAGCTCTTGCGCTCCTTCTATTGGAGTTTTAGCTAACAAGTGACACCTGCAGGGTTCCACGCGTAGCGTTTGGCGATTTTTCGATATCATGTCTTATATGTAACATCTCTTTTAAAGTAGTACTATATATATATATATATATATATATATATATATATATATATATATATATATATATATATATATAGTTATATATATATATTATATATATATATATATATATATATATATATATATATATATATATATATATATATATATATATATATATAGTAGCAGATGACAGTTAGGGAATGACTGAGTGCCTGCATTTGTTGTTGGAAATGTGACGTCGATGTTTCACACCCTTTGAAATAGCCCTTATATAGCTCCTTATTTGCCAACTTTTGCTTCTTATTTAGGTTCTTATATTTATTTAGTATTTTTATTTCATTGTTTTTATTATTTTTCTTTCTTTTTTGTAATTTGTTTTTATGACGTATAGGCTACCAGGTTGTGGAGTCTGTTAAAAATTTTCCGACTCCAACTCCACCTCTTCAAAATTACCGATTCCGACTCCGACCTCTTGAAAATTACTGACTCCCTACTCCGACCCACTCCGACCCGACCCGACCGACCACCCTTGAAAATTACCGCCTCCGACTCCACCCTTCTTCACCCTCTGGAAAATTATATATATATATATATATATATATATATATATATGTATGGTATATATATATATATATAGGTAGGTATATATATATATAGTATATAGTATATATATATATATATATATATATATATATATATATATATATATATATATACATATATATATATATATATATATATATATATATATATATATATATATATATATATATATATATATATATATATATATATATATATATATATATATATATATATATATATAGTATATAAATATATATATATATATATATATATATATATATATATATATATATATATATATATATATATTATATAGTTGCTATTATTGTTATATTATTATTATATATATATATATATATATATATATGTTATTTATATATATATATATATTTAAATTTCCTTCCAGAGGGTGAAATTCTTAACATCAGCTCATCATCAGGTTGTACTGAACAATAAACACACAAATAAGTAGGTAGCAACAGTTTTTATGTCGTTAATATAGCCACTGTGGCACTAATATTCATTTCCCCGCATAACACAATAAACTAAAGCAAATACTGAACTCGAAGACTATGATGAAAACACAATCACAACCATCAGTACAGTACGAAAGACACATTATCATACATGAGCAAAGAGGGTAATATACACAAATAAAAACAGAGTCTCCGCGAACCAGGACACTGACAAAGAGGATCAATGAAGGTACGTTGAAATAAATAATATTAAAGGTTTAATTTATGTGATGTAAAGGATTCGGTAATGTGTGTTGGTTTGGGAGTTAAACAGTATTGAAAATTAGTGATTGAATGGATAACATGTATAAATGGCCCACATGCTGAGGGTTGGCGAGAGCACTGAGGCTCGTAGATCTCGTGCCGTCGGTTCTAACAGAAAGCTGCAGAGTACCTCCAACGCAAGAAACTTTACACTGCTACAAATAATTTGCAAACGACAGAAAGCGCAGTGCATTAGTATTGTTTTGTTGTTACAAAAGGACAGGTCTTTATGTGAAAAATTGCAATCAATTTAATATCGCTGAGAAAACAAGCGACAAGATGCAATGCCACCTTATTTAGTGCCTGATGTGATGCAAAACATAAAAGGGTGCAGCAGGAGGCACCTAGTTTGTATTGCATACAGTGAGGGTTGAAAATGAAGAGTGAAAATATTAATATATTTATAAACCAGAGAATGGGGAAAGAGGTTTCATTCGAAATAACTTTAATGCACAAAGAATTTAATTTTTTATTAAGTTATTTTGAATGAAACCTCTTTTCCCCATTCTCTGGTTTATAAATATATTATAATTTTCAATCTTCTACTTCGACCCTCCCCCTATTATCTCTGCTCCTAAACTAAAATTATATCTCTCTATACCCATTTATGAACACATCCACATTAAACTTCGTAAAGACCTTTCGTACATCTTATCTAACTGTTTTCCTCAACTTGATATTAAATTGATTTTTAACTCTTCACATAAGATTTCTTCCTTTTGTAACCACAAAGACAATACCCCCAATGCACTGCGCTCTTCTGTCGTTTATAAATTTATTTGTGTAAATTTGCATGTTGTTATCGTTGGCAGTACTCTACGTCAACTTTCTGTCAGAACCAACGAGCATTGGGTGTCTCTTACACACAAATTCTCTCCTTAACTGTCCTTCTCACTCGGCTATACGTGACCATTCACATACACATGATCATCCATTCAATCACACTAATTTTTCTATACTGTTACAAACTAACTCCTAACCAACTTACACATTGCCGAATCCCTTTACATCACAGAAATTAAACCTTCTTTAAACAGTGACAGCGGCCCATTTAAACTCCAACTGTTGTAACCTTACGTGATACTACTTTAATCTAATCATCACTATTATTCTGATTTAAGTAAGTTTCTATTTTTTGTTTGATAATTACAAAATTATTAAGTTACTCCCCTTATGTATGATATATTGTCTATTCGGTACTGTACTGATGGTTATGTTTTTGTTTTCAATATGGGTCTTGGAAGTTCGAGTATTTACTTTAGTTTATTATTGTTAATTGTTCAAGAGGAAATAATAATGTCATTGTTAATGCTGAGTGGAAATTTAACTCTTTTTAACATTTTTTGTTCTGTTAATACTTAACGACATATTATTTAGAAGCTTTATCAAGCTGTTACTTTTTCCCTACCTGCTATTTATTGTGTTTATTGTTTAATTCTAGCCTGATGATGGAAACTGATGTTGTTTCCGAAACGTTGTTTATTGTGACATTAAAGATTTTCCTATGCTGTCCAAAGCCTTGGTGTTACTTTTTATCCTAAAATTAAGATTCCCGGATTCTAGCAACTGGATTGAAGATATATATATATATATATATATATATATATATATATATATAGATAATACAAATAAAAAAAAATGTGAAGTGTACATATATCTAGATATATATAAAAATAGTGACAAAAATATATATATATATATATATATATATATATATATATACAGTATATATGAGGGTATATTGTTATCTGTGTTATCGTATGTATAGTGCTACCCTTTCTACTTCCTTAAGGGGAGACTCCATCCTAAAAAATTAAATATATATATCAATCTGTTAAAAGCAAACGATTTTTGATGAATAATTATTATATATCAGAATCTTGAATTAAGAAAAAAAATTCAATTTTTGTTGGGGGAAGGGGATTTATATTTTCGAAAACAGACCTTAAATCTTTAACTTTAAAGATATTTCAACGCCTTTGGACCAAAATACCCGTATAGCAAGTTTAGTGATAAAATTCGTTTAGACTCCTTTTTTTTTAAATTTATTTAAAAAAAAAATAAATTTAAAAAAAATTATTTTGAAGGAAAACAATCAAGCATGGTTGACACCACCTTACA
>JABUQX010056657.1:30000-40000 GCA_015478945.1 Trachelipus rathkii
TGTGTTTTAAAACTTTTTGATTAATTTTTACTAATGGCGGTAAAATACTTTCTATTTTAATTTTATAATTGTTTAACGATTATCAACTTTCTTTTTTTCTGGAACTATTTCTTTTCTTACTTGTCGTTGTCGTCTATATATATATATATATATATATATATATATATAGTGTAAATATATATTTATATATATATATATATATAGATATAGTATAATATATATATATATATATATATAATACTAATATATATATAATATATATATATATTCAGTTCCAAAATATATAAAAATATATATAATATTATATATATATTATATATATATATATTAATATATATATATATATATATATATATATATAATTATTATATATATATTGTTGTATATATATTATATATATATATATATATATATACATCGAGAATGTGTAGTTCTCACACCCAGAACGAGGGAAATTAGATCTCCGTCCTCAAAAAATATCCTCAGTGAAAGGGGCGACGCAGTATTTCCAGTGGCGAAAAACCTGCCAACACACCAATCGTTCTTCATACAAAAGGGGCAACGCAATATTTCCAATAGCTAAAAACCTGGCAACTCGCCGATCGTGCTCTCCATACTACTGCTCTTTTTAATTAAAATTTTTACTTTCCGTTTGTAAGGAACACTAAAAGAATTAATGAATATTAAAAGAAAAAAAAACTTACTACAATAATAAAGATAGGAAAGGTAAAATGATGTAAAATAAGAAGATAAATAAATAATAAAAACGATTGAAATAAAGTGTACCCATTTTTTTTTAAAAAAAAAAAGGTTGGTTAAAATCTTTAAAATCTCCATGATGTTTTCAAGACGTTTTCGAAAAATTGCGATCGGATGGTAACTATTATTATTTTTATTATTATTATTATTATTATTATTATTATTATTATTATTATTATTATTATTATTATTATTATTATTATTATTATTATTATTATTATTATTATTATTATTATTATTATTATTATTATTATTTTAAGCATGATTACTGGAAGCGAGCAAAACTGAATAAAACAATAATAGAGGATGAGACCAAAATGATATTAAGAGCTCCTGTGATTTCAAAAATTATCTGCGCAATGCTATCTTCTAGAACATCAACTGCAAACGCTTTCTGCTTCCAAGATGGAGTGTGTCAAATCTTTTCTGTCTTACCTTGTCAAGTTTCATTTGACGTAGAAAATGAAGATATTTTCGAATGCTACTCTTCCATCGATTTTGAAGGTTAGTTTTTATCGTTTTAGAGATGAAAAAGAAATATGAGTATCTACAACTTGTTTTTCAGGTAGATGTGGTTATGTTTCAGTGTATTTTGCTGTGGTGTAAAGGAATTTAAGATTTTTTTTTTTTTTTTTTTTGTATATTTTATATTTTGTATATTTGTATATTTTATTTTTACAGAATTTTTCTTTTTCTTTTAATTTTTTACTTTTAATTTGAAGTCACTGTCACTAGTATTCTCTTGCTAATATATATATATAATACGGTATATATATATAATATATATATATATATATATCTAAGATATATATATATATATATATATATATAATAGTATATATAATATATATATAATATATATATATATATTTTTAAAAATGATATATTTTTAAGATAAATATGAAACATTTAATTATTTTTAATTTTTTTTTTTATATTTAATATATATAATATATATATATATATATATATATATATATATATATATATATATATATATATATATATATATATATATATATATTTAAAAAAAATCAAGAAATAAATTGAAATAATTGAAAATCCCGCTGAGGGTTTCATATACAAAAAATTATCAGGAATTAAAAATCTTGATTACTTTGCATAAAAAATATTTAAATATAAAGAATAAAAAAATCAAAAACTTTACTTTTAATTTTGCTTAAATGACTATTAAAGAATATGTTATACTTCATATTCTTTTAATTTCAAGGAGAATAAATAAATAAATAAAAGGATGTTGAGAATGCTCCAGCTCAAGCCAACCCAGCTCTATCACAGCAGTAACAAGCTCCAGCTGAAAAAGATAATGGGAGCCTAAAAGTGGTAGCTTTAAAAACCAACTTCTAAATTATATTTTGGAAATATTTGGATGTTATATATATGATGCCACAACTCACAAGAAAGTGATTAAAAACAGTTGCCTCAAAATTGTGGATTCTTTCATACTGTGACAAAGGCCAAATGTGGCTATGTAATTTTAAAATTTATAAAAATTTAATGTAATAATTAACTAGGAACTTCTGCCTATTAAGGCATACTTTATAAAATAAAAGTGATCTAAGCAAAAGTAAATTAACAGCCTGATAAACTGCATCTACTTACCCAACAAATTGGTAGCCTTAAATCTTCTCTTGCCTATTTAACTCTCTTCCTTCCAGATAATTGTAAGCCTCTGTTCAAATGTTTTGACTCTTGCCTCTTCTGGCATTCATTCTCAAAAACAGTAATAAATAGGAATTAATATATTGTTGGCCAACATAAAATATTAAATATGAAATAGTAAAACTGCAAACAGCATTGACGGTGGTATAGCTTAGTAGCTTAAATTTCTAGGTACAATCTAGGTACATAGCAGTTATAGCTTTTGTAATTTTAATCAATATCTCAGATGTAGGAGTGTAACAGTAATCAGTTTCAGATATAGGAGTTGTAGTGCAAGTAGTTCAAAATTAGCAGTGACCGACTCATTTGGTCAGCTGTTTCAAAGAATTACTATTTTTATTTTCTTCTTTTGTAATATGGGAGCAGCTGGGTTAATTTATAATAAGCAAATAAATGCTGCTCATCAGGCGTGAAATAATTAATTATTTATTATTTAAATTAAGTATTGAAATATAATTGAAATATAAAAACAAATGAACAATTTATAAAAAGAACCACAATGATAATTGCAAGTCATTAATCATTTGTTTAGATTAAAAATTATATACAAATGTAATTTTTATACATTGGGAGGGGGCGTTAAATTATCAAAAGAAAAATATGAATTGATAATTTAAGCATGTCAAAAAAATGAAAAAATTGAAAAAAAAAAATTTTAATTAATCCCTTTTTTTTTTTTTTTTTTTTTTTTTTTTAAACAAACTACTCTACAAGCTTCATTTATTTTATCAGCCAGCAGTCTGATAGCCTTTAAATTAAATGAAATTGAAATTTTTTTTTTTTTTTTTTTTTTTTTTTTTTTTTTTTTTTTTTTTAAATAAAATAATTGAAAAAACTTAATTCTTTCAATTAGCCTTTTTGATGAGAATCAAATTAGTTACATGTCTTTTAATAATTTCCCCATTCCCTTTCTTAACAGATACCTCTACTACCTCTCCAAGAGTGTTTTCCCTTGTGTCAGTTACTATCCCCATTGGAAAAAAATATGGTTTGGTATATTGTTGCTTGATGGCAACAATGTCATTAACCTCTAATTTAATATGCATTTTGGCTCTATACCTGTCTGGTTTGTTAGTACCTAATTCTCTGAGATTAGTTAAAAATTCAGTATGATACAGAGCATGTAATTTATTTTTCACCTTCTGAAACTTTTTATACATTTTACACAGTTTTATTTCATCCTGCTTTTCATTATTTGGGATCCAATCTGGATCCTCTTCCTCATCAGCTTCAGAGGTATGCAAATGGGGAGCAATTACCACATTAGGAGGTTCATACCCTTTAATTAATATTTCAGGAGTGATTACAAAGGGTATTGAAGGATCAATGTTTTGATCATTTAGAAGTGGCTTAAAAGCTAAAGGCCTTTTATTTATTAACATGTGCACTTCTTTCATTAACAAGTGAAATTGCTCATACTTTAATATATTTTTAGAAATACTGCTATACACCATATTTTTTACTTGTTTTACAAGAGATTCTACAACTGAACCTAAAAAGCTGGAATGGGGTGGATAGGTGGAAAAGTCCAAACTTTCAATATCTTTTTCTTTCAAAAAATTCTTTACCTCTACATCATTCAAAAATGATTTAATTACTTTGAAGGATGAAACTATAGGTGATCCAGCATCACTTAATATCTTTTTAGGATATCCATACTCATAGACATGCATTTGAAAGGCATTAATGAAGGATTCTGAATCAATATGCTTACATAACAACAAATTTACAGCCCTACTCCACATGCATGTTATAATAAGTATGTACACCTTAACATTAATATCATTACTTTTTATAGTAAATGGACCAATATGGTCTAAGGCAATCTCCCTAAAGGGAATCTCCTTAGGAGATATTCTAAATTCTGTATAGTCATTCTGATTTATTTTTATTGTCCTACCATATAGTTTTTTGCAAACAAGGCAAGTTTTAATACATTTCTTTACAGTGACATATGCAGATGGTATGTAAAACTCCTTTTTAAGAAGTGCAAGCAATTTATAGACTCCTGCATGCTTGGCTTTAATATGAGTTTCAAAAATGAGTGTGTTTGTAAAGGGACAATCTTTGGACAATAATATAGGAAATTTTTCATTATAATTACTTTTTAATTTACCAAATTTAGATTTAACTCTAATTAAGCCATCAGAATCTAAAAACAAATTTAATTGATTAGCTAAATTAGTTGATTTTACAGTAAGAGGATTCAATAAATAATCATATGTATCTGAAAAGTTAGTTTTTTGGGCTCCTTTATAAACCAAAGAACAACTATCCTTATAATTACAACTCATATTCATAGAAGGGAAGAGAGAAGGGTTTTTAGACTTTACTCTAAATTTTAGTGTAAATATATACTTTCTAATATAGTGAGTCACCCTGCAAAATTTCCCAATAGAAGAAAACTTATTTAATGCTATTACTGGTTCCCACTGATAAGAGGAAGAGGAAATACTATTAATCTGAAAGTTAAAATGAATATTGAAAGGGACTTCAAATGAGAAAGTGTCAACACATTCATCTTCAGTTGGACCTGTAAAATAATTGGTTTTCTGTAACACTTTGTGAGATACACACCTAGTTACCATGTCTGCAGGGTTATTTGGACCCTTAATATGATGAAAAATAACATTATGACTTTCACATAGCCTCATAATATTATTTAATTTATTATTAATTATGGTACCCTTTTTCTCTATCTTGCTGGTCTTGTTAACTTTAGCTGCCAGCCAGCTTAAGGAAATCATGGAGTCAGTGAAAATATGTAAATTTTTAATATTTATGGGACAAAATGCCCTTGTTAATTGAGAATATAAATCTATCACACAAACCACTCCATGGGCCACTGCAAATAGCTCTAACACAGGGATGGTTCTACCAACACCTTTTGTTACCACTACTTTGTTTTTGGCAGTGAGATAATGAAGGGAATGTGTATCAAGATTTTTTAAATAAATCACACATCCATAGAGATCCTTGCTAGCATCTGTAAAGACCATTAAATCATAATTACCAATGTAATTCCCAATATACCTGGGAATGGAAGGCTCAACACCAGCATTATATAATTTGCAAATCTTTTTCCACTCTCTCAATCTGTCATCACCTAAAGGGTCATCCCAAGTGATACTACTATCCATCTGCACCTCATGCAAAAACAGTTTTGCCCTATTTCTACAAGGTAAGGTCAATGCAAGTGGATCAAAGCAACTATTCACAGATGAAAGTATGGTTCTTAAAGTATTGGCCTCTAAATTTAATTTTACAGGTTTATTTGTAAAAAGATCTTGGTCCTTAGACCACAAAATACCTAATAATTTGGTTTGTAAGGGTTCTTCAGAATCCTCACAAAATTCAGATTCCAATTCCATCAAATTTGAACCAAATTGCTGCAACTTAAAGCCATATTGACTAAAAATATTAATTGACTTGTGAAATGACAATTTAATATCAGATTCAGAATTAGAGGAAAATGCAAGATTATCCATATATGATAAATTATAAAGCATATTTCTTAATTTATTTTCAAATAGGTCATGAATATTACAATGTAAAATTAATATAATATATAAGGCAACCATAAGCAAGCTTGGTGAGAACCTCATACCAAAAGGCAATCTGTTCATTTTGTAGGCCACCTCAGAAAAATCATTTATACCCTTAACCCAAAGAAAATGTAATTTTAAAGTATCTATATATGGTAACCAAATTTGATGGAAGGCCTTGACAATATCATAGACCAATAAAAATCTATTGAACCTTAAAAGTGTCAAAGCTATCTCTAATTTATTGTTAAGGTTTGGACCAGGTAGGGAAACTTGGTTATGAGAAAGAGCAGTGTCATTTGTTTTTTCACATAAATTACTTAAAAATACTACTCTGCATTTGGTGGTTTGAACATTTTCTCTGTAAACACCCATATGGCCCATGAAAGAAACTTCTTTATTATTTTTTAATTTATTAATAGAAACCTTTTCAATTATACCTGATTCTAATTGCTCCATAAAAATGTTATTATACTGTTCAAATTTATCAGGATTTTTCTGAATCTTTTTTAAAGTAGATTTTAAAATATTGGAGGCTAATTTATAATTATTTGGTAACAAATTTATTACTCTATTATCCCATAAACATGGAAGTATCAGTCTGCCATCATCATGACACTTTGCATTACTAATAATATACCTAACCAGTTGTTCATCTTCATCAGAAAAGGATGGCTCATAATAATCATCATAATTCATTAATTTTTTAAGTGACATATTAAGTTGCTCATTATTAGCTTTAGAAAGGTTAAAATCTTCAGGCAAATTACAGGCAATGTAACTACAAGAGATAGAAGATTCTTGTAGTCAGAAATCATTACCATTCTCTAATGCATTATTATTATGAGGACTACCATGAGCTTCACCTTTTTTATTATTATTATTATTACTACTTTTTGGAGTTTTCTTTTTTATAAGGTTAGGGATGGCATTACAGTACTCATTAGTTTTGTCCACAAATTTCTTCACAACATGAAGGTTATTTAAATTTTTTAAAATGACAGACTCACTGCCAGTAAGCATAATGCCTATACAGGTGTAGAAAAACAAGAATTTTTCATTTTTGGTACCTATAGTGCCAGCATGCACTGGAATAATGTGTATTGCATTTACTCCTAAAATGATATCAATATTCCCCACCTCATCATTCAAAAATTTATCAGCTAATTCTATATTGGCTTTCTTAAAGGATTCACTAATATTTTCTGAATTTTTAAGTTTAATTTTAGGCCTAATTTCTGGAATAACTGCAGCTACTATTTTTACTTCTTTTTTACCCAGAGTGATGTTAAATTCTATGATATTGGTCTTGTAGCTTTTAGCTTCATTAAATCCTTTGACATTTATTTTTATATCAGCATTTATAATTTTATATTTTAATTTATTTGCTAAGGACAAAGACACAAAACAATACTCTGAAGCTGAATCATAAAGTACTCTAGAATGTGCAGTTTCACCTTCAGCCAAATAAGTTTTAGCTGTAAAAGTGGGCAAAATAAAATTACTAATGAGGCTTGTATTAAGGGAATTAATTTCCAAATCACAATACTCATCATTTGAGCATGGTGAAATTTCTAAGCCAACTACATTACTAGTAGTTGCATTATGGGATGCAGTTGAATTCTTTTTATTTTGCACTGTGTTACCAATTTTATTTTTAATCTTATTACATAAAAAGGAAAAGAAAAGTGATTTCTACCACATTTATAACAAGGGTTTTTGAACCTATACCTGCATTGAGACTGATCATGATTTAGGTAACTGCACAAAATGCATCCTCCAATTTCTTTTATTTTCTTTATCCTACTTTCAGGACTATCAAATTTTTGACATTTGCTTATATAATGGGTATCATACCCATCAATTTTTAAATAATGACACAGAACACAATTTGCTGGTCTACTTGACACATTTTTTGTTTTTAAATCAACTGCAGCTGCTAGGCTCAGAGCCTTTTTCTCTTGAGATGCAGAAAAAGTATTTTTCATAGAGCTACCAGAGTTATTCTCTCTTGTACACTCTTTCAACCTATTGAGCACCTCAAAGGAGGTATCTAATATGGAATTTAAATCTGGTTTGGCATCATTATTAACAGTCATAAATGAATTTTTTATTTTATCAGATATTCCTTGCCAAACAAAATATTGCATAAAAATTTGACCATCCACATCCAATCTCACCATCTGATCTTTCAAAACTCTCACTTCACTGACCCACTCCATCATACTAGAAACATTCTGCAGCTTTAATTTTACAATTTTTTCAATAACAGAAAATTGTTGCCCTATTTTGGAAGAAAAAGCCTTAAGTAATAAATTTTTTGCTACATCATATGTTTGATCCTCCACTTTAAGACTTTCAATATATACCTTAGCAGGGCCAGATACCTGCTTTACTAAATACCTGTATTTTTCAAATTGTGAAAAACTGCGGTTGTTCATGATGCTCTCAAATGAAAAAATAAATTGATTTAAATTTTCTGGCTGACTATCAAATGATGGTAGATCTATAGGTGGAAATTTTATATGTTGAGCATTAGCTGGAGTAGGTGGTGATTGATTTTGATTATGATGTGTATGATGTGAAATATCAAGTGTATTTATAATGACACCTAAATTAACATTATAATCTGAATTTTTTATATCAATCTGTTCCTGCCTTCTAAAATCATATTCTGGGCAGAGTACAAATTTCTCTGATATTAATTCATTCAAATTTTTAAGCTCTAATTTTAATTCTTTTAAAGTATCAGAATATGAATATTTCTCCTCTACTGAGAGACTTGCTAATTTGGTATACACAGTGTTAATCAATTTTGTGCAAGAAGATCTTTTGGCCCCTCTTCTACTAATAAGGTTTTTTACTAAAACCAACTCTTCAGAAGGGCTATCTGTTATATCCTGAATATATTTTATTTCAACTCTTGGATCATATGAATCCATGATCAAAATATGAATTTGTCAAATTTTAAATATTAAATATGAAAATCAAATATTAAATTTTAATTGATTAAATTTAAATGGAAAAAAAATCAATTTAATTTATTTTAATTTAAAATACTGAATTTTCATTCAATTAAAATATATCAAATATTAAATATCAAGCCCTATAGGCGGAAATTTTTAAAATATTAAATATCAAGCCCTATAGGCGGAATTTTTTTAAAAATTATTAGTATATTAGTGCCCTATATATGGTAGTGCCCTATATATGGTACTATTAAAGTTGGAAATTGTATGATATTAATAGGTTAGTAGCCTTATACAGGATAAAAAAAAAACTATAATTGGAATGAACCTATAATTGGAAATATGGACAGTAGACCAATTTATGGAAGGTGTCACTGAACTCCACAATTACCTATAATTGGAAATATGGACAGTAAAACAATTACCATAATAACTGTACAATTACCAAACACTCCAAATAATTGATTAATAATCTTAATATATAAATATGAATATTTCAGCAGCACTGATATAATGCTGATGAATATAATTTAATAGCTTAGCTACACCACTACTACACTGTCAATATTGACCACAACCATCAAATAACCATTACTATTAAATAACCAGGAGCAGGCTTTGGAGGCTTTAATCTGAGAAGAAAGTTAGGCAGATCGAATCCCGCTGAGGATGCCATATACAAAAAAATCAAGAAATAAATTGAAATAATTGAAAATCCCACTGAGGGTTTCATATACAAAAAATTATCAGGAATTAATAATCTTGATTACTTTGCATAAAAAATATTTAAATATAAAGACAATAAAAAAAGGAAAAACTTTACTTTTAATTTTGCTTAAATGACTATTAAAGAATATGTTATATTATATTTTTAATTTCAAGGAGAATAAATAAATAAATAAAAGGATGTTGAGATGCTTCCAGCCTCAAGCCAACCCAGCTCTATCACAGCAGTAACAAGCTCCCAGCTGAAAAAATAAATGGGAGCCTTTTAAAAGTTGGTACTTTCAAAAACCAACTTCCTAAATCTATATTTTTGGAAAT
>JABUQX010056657.1:45000-50000 GCA_015478945.1 Trachelipus rathkii
ATTAATATTATAATATATATATATATATATATATAGTATATATTATAATATATATACTATATTATAATATATTATATATATAATATGAATTATATGAAATACCTTATATAATATATATATATTATTATATAATAATATTATATGATATATATATATATATATATGTAGTATGATATATATAATGATTCCATATATAAATAACTAGGGTATATATATATACTATATATAAATATATATTATATTATATAATATAATATATATATATTATAATATATATTATATAGTAATTATATATATATAGCATATTCAATTAATTATATTCAAATGTTAATTTACTTTTAAATATTTGTTAATGAGACCGTAATGTATGGTAAGTACAGGTAGTTGGATGTTCATTCTTGTATGTTGCGCTGTGCCCTTTACCGGCTTACAACCGCCCCTTCGGGGTAAACCGGGCCGAGATGGGTTTTCAAATGCATTCTTTGGGGTGATCTCCAATGTAGTGGAGCTGCCCGCTGCGAAATTGTTCAAGGTTCATTCTCTCTAAAGATTTGAGAATTATGTGAATGAGTGATGCGTATTATAAAAGGAAACTCACCCTTCATATTAAAACAGCTGTAAGCTAACCCTTAAATGATAAGCCTACAGTGTCAAGCCTAACCGAACATCTGTGTCATATAACATCAACAGATCTTGCCGTAAGATTGCATAGTTACGTTTCTTTGTAGGAGGTGCAAGGGAGTAGGTGTATCCCGCTTGGGTGATGATGCTGCGGTAGTTACTTTGCTGATATTAATCAGTGTACTTTGTTAATGCTGATTGTTTATTTCGTACGTAAGTATGTTATGTTCTTGAGTTTTATGGGTGTGTAGGGATGTTAAGATCTTTAGGCGATAAATTAAAACTTTTGGTTATGATTACTATAACTACTTTTAGACTACTTACTACTACTAAATAATAATAATGGAATAGATTCTACATTAACAATATAATATAATAATAATAAATAATAATATAATAATAATAATAATAATAATAATAATTAATAATAATAATGATATTAATAAATAATAATACAATAATTATATAATATATAATATATAATAATAATAATTATTAATAATAATAAATTAATATATAATAAATTAAAATAATAATAGTATATAATTAATAATAAAATATAAAAATAATAATAAAATTAATAAAATAATAATAATAACTAATACATAAATTAAATAATTAATATAATAATAAAATATTATAAATTATATGAAGCTTAACTTGTATGCCAAACTCACCTGCCGTATGAATTGGCGCTAATGGCAAAACTACCTTACTAGGTATTGTCTTAATAGTTAAAAGCTTGAGATTGTTATAACTCTGTTAAATGTCGGACATTTCATTCAACTCGGCTTAATGTATGTTAGGCATATGTTATATCAGTACTTAATGATTATTTTAGTTCAGAGAAATATTATGAATTAGCGTTTAGACTACACGTTTGATCTGTATGATCAATAGGTTATATTTACCTGATTGTTTGAAAGAAGAAATTTTGCTAAATGTCTATCGTTTATTCATAGTTCAAAATGTGTTAACTGAGATATGTAAGACACTTTGATGAATGTAGTTTCAAATCATTTTTAAAGTTCATTCATTGTTAGTAATCTTTGATAGTTTGGTCACTATTTAACGGAATTTTGTTAAAGATAATACTGGCTTTAGAATTTACCCTGACTGATATGTTTGATAAAGATACATGGATAGGTTGAGACCATTTGTTGTGTAACTGAAGGGTAGGTTGAAGAACTTATTCAATAGGTACCAAAATGTTAATGTCGATAGAAGGTTACACAATAAAGGAAGGAAAAACTATAAGAACTCTTTGAGTGAAAGTAGGTTTATAGAAGAAAAGTTTAACTAATTATATATAATATGTAGAACAATGAAGCCAGTGATATTTAAAAAAAAATAAATAAAAAAATTATTAATTTTTATATTATAATTACTTCTAGAGACAGCTATGCATTTGTCTCTTTTTAGTCGTGCAACATTTTTATGGTTTGTTGAGTTATATTAATTTTTTTTAAAACTAATGGTGAACACAATAGGGTATACCTATACCGCAACCGATGACAGGAGTCGGTGGTCTCAATCGGCCATTGGACCGGGCGACAAGGGTAGGCTAGGGGACCTAATTTCCCCCCACTTCGTTGGTAGAGGTCTTCAGAACCCCCACGCTCTTGGGTATTTTGGAGGTGTCGACGGGGGTTCCTCCGCCCGCTCCCCTAAAGGGGTAATCGAAGAAAAACTGTCCACCCCCTCGCTGTTATCCATCGATCGGCGCCTCGAGCCCCCTACTTGGCCGCGCAAATAAAAAATTAATATCTTAAATTACAGTATTTTACACTGCCAAGTAGGGGGCTCGAGCCAACGGGGAACAGGGAGGGGGGGACGTTTTCGCACATAACCCCGTAGGGGTAAGAAAAGGGCGGAGGAACCGACGACACCTCAAATTACCAAAAGAAGGCGGGGTTCCGGTAGACCCTCCCGCAAGGGGGGAAATAGTCTAATGCGCCTGTCGTTCCCGGAAGGCGATTTGAGACCCACATCCTGCCATCTTGGTGTGGTATACACCCTTGGGGTTCTCAATATATTTTTAAAAAAATTAAACATATATATATATAATGCAAAACCATTAAAAAAAAAATGTTTAACGATCTTAAAAAGTACGGCTACTACATTACGAATTTTAATATGATAGATAATTATTATATTAATATATTATAAAAATTAAATACATTGGGAGATATCCATGTTCAACATATATATAGTAAACTTTTCTTCTAAATATAAACCATTTCTCTTAAGTCTATTAGTTTTATCACTTTCTCTTTATGGTTAACTCTTCACCGTTAAGTTGTCTTTATTCTGTTTAGTTTTCCACAGAGGTTTAGTATCGTATTGTCATGGTTTTACGTTCCATATGTTAATTACATGAAACGATAATGGTTTAGGATCATAATGTTTAATTACATGTTAACGATATTTGTTCAGATAATTAACTATTGAACAATGTAAAATTAACACGTAATGTTATGAAGAAATGATAGTATTCTAGTAAGATATTAATTATAACTAGATATTTGTATGAGTTGAGTTGTAATATTAGATAGTTAGGGCTCTCTAGGTTTTTAAGTATTTCTCGCTAGGGTTTATAACCACTGTCTCTAGGTTGAGCCCCGAGAATTATTGATAATGTCTACAGATTTCAAAGTTCATTAGGTTACAAAATGATGTTTATTAATTTGATATGAAAGTTTTATGACATCTTTGAATTAAGGTAAAGTGTTAATCTGTATCATATGGATGCTTCGCGTTATCTTTGATTAGATTGGTCCGGCTATTGTTAAAGGGGATTTTGATTAGACTATTTAGTTGCTTTAGCTGTATGTGCTGATTTATGATATGGAAAAGCGGATGATACATTGCAGTTTGATGTATGAATCCTGTTAAGCTATTTACTTTAACTTTGATAAGTAGTGAGAATTTATAGCAGATTAACTTACAATATTCGCATGAGAGTATGGTGAGGGTTTAATTGCGGTGTTGTGACATTGGATATTCTTAAGATTCAGGTTATCTGATTTTTAGTATTATTGATGTGAACTTTGTTCATAGCATATAAATATCGTTGGTTGAAATGATAATATATATAAGTTAATGATAATATATTTCTTGTTAAACTATTTCTTCGGCTGATTTGTGTGTTACTTAGTATAAGTTATGTTCATCCGAACAGTTTAGGATAGACTTTACTAGGATAAAAAACTTTAACTTATGGTTTGCATTTATCCGAATAGGTATGCTATGATAGCTAGGTAAGGTTAATGTAGAATTAAAATTTTTGTTAATTATATATAAATAAGTTAATGAAAAATTAACATTTGATATGTTAGAGATATACGTGGGCAAAGTGATAGACATAGGATTATCGTATTGATATAGCCATGTTAGTTACTATTAGCTGTTGTCCAAGTTTGGAACTTTAGTTAATGTATAACAGTATTATTCGTGCATAAGATGTGTTAGGATTTGTCTGTTGTAAATTATATCTCTTAGTTCAAGACTCGATGGCACTATGTAGCGTTATTAAATGATAAAAACTTTGTTAGCGTTAGCATAATAATTCGTTGATCAGATGATATAAAGAACATTGAATTTTTTTTAGTTATTTGTTTATCCGCGGAGAAAATGATACTCAGAATGTGACTTGAAACAAAATAGATCAATATTGTTCCAAATAACGATACATTACAGGAAGGTGTAGGAAGGGGAGGAGGGCGTAAGACGGAGGGTGGTTGATTTTAGCTGATTTACTGATTTAGATGGTTTAAAAACGCTAATTTTTTAAGGTATTGAGGTAAGAGTTATGATAATTTTGTTAAAATATTACTATGTCAATGTAAAATATAACACAGTAAATATGTTAGAAGATTAATGAAGCTTAGAAAAAAGTATAATGGTAGGTTATGCGTATTATATGCCATGTTAGTTATTTTACTGTTGTTGTGTTAAGTGCGGTACTTTTGTTAATGTTAACAGTTTATTCGTACGTCAGTTTTGTTTAGTTTTGTCGTTGTAACATTAATTTTACTTAAGTTCCAAGGTTGTTAATTAAGTTAGCTTTATATTGATGTGAAGAACTTTGTTACGTTAAGCATATATTCGTGATCAGTATGATAATTAGACATAAGTGGTTATATAAATTTTTGTTAAATATTAACACCTCATGTTACAAAGTGTAAAATTAATTTTTGATATTGATTAGAGATCTTGACTCTTGACAAAGTTTCAAAATGGTTTTGTTGCTACTTCAGTAATAGGATAATATAATCATGTTGTTAAGTCGATGGAACTTTGTTAATGTTAACACGGTTTATTCGTTAGCTTAAGTGTGTATATGGATATTGTCGTGATGTGCATTATATTCTTACTAG
>JABUQX010056658.1:0-33925 GCA_015478945.1 Trachelipus rathkii
TAAAAAAAAAATTTGATGATACAGATCTAATTTTTAGATTAAAAGGAAATAGGAGAAATATTAAGAAAAGGAATCTTAAACAATGGCACCCCGTAACAAATATTTTTTTTTTCACGCTAGATTATGAAAGCACCACAACACATTATCCCCTCTAATACTAATGACATTACGTAACCATGGATCACACGAGATAGATAAGTGTAGATATGCTGAATCCTCCAGGGTATAACCTCATTATCACTATTTATCAAACTGATATATCATTGTCAATGCCCTTCAAAGAAATCGAATTTAGAGAAAACTCTGATCACTTTAACATAATCCCATGATATAATTAATATGACACTTAGGAAGTAAGCTAATTTTTCGTTGAATTAGTCTGCTAAGGTACCATTTTTAAGTTCAAAGACATTGGAATATATTCCAAAATCTAACCTGAAATTTTTAAAAGCACAAGGAGCTCAATAAATTAATCAGAAACGTTGTGGCCCAAAAAAATAAATAATAAAAACAGTTATAAACAGCAAAACCCGATCTGTGGAGCGTCCTATCTCACAGACTTGAGCCTAAAGCACAATATACTTATTTCCATTCATATAATATCAACTGTGACCAGAATTGTTTAGTAACACGAGTTTTATTTCATATTTGAGCCAAATTGGCCCATCGCTTCCATAAAAAGAAACACATTAACGACAGATTTCTTTCAAAGTTTCTGTCTGAGATGCGATTAAGCCATTGCACACTGGGCAAATATCTACACGCTATTACAAGCAATAGTGTGATCCTGCAAGATACCGATTACCGTTAAATATAAATTTTCCGTATATTTATCATAACACTATTCAAGCGGCACTTAGTCTCACTCGGGGAATAACTATTACTTTTGCAATAAATAGTATTGGATAGGTACATGATCTAACAAATAGTCTATGCTTAAATATAATCAAGAATTAACTTCAAAGAATGAATTCCTAAATGCTTTGAAGAAAGCGAAAGTACTTGGTCTTAAACTCCAGGTTGTCAGAATTTATCCATTTAACTAGAATGTCCATAAAGAACTGTTAATATATAAATAAATCTTTGTTGTACACAATAAAGTTGGTAAATTTTGTGTTAATAAATTTTACCAATATTTCGAGTAGTGACGTGATTCTCGATGTCATTTTAAATACGCTAAAAAGATATCTTTAACATTGAACTGGTCAATTGGGCAAGTGGGTAAGTAGACAGAAGATAGACATTCAAATATTCCATGTAACACGACAATCGAAAAGTTATCTAAATTGTTACAACAAAAAAACCACGTCTAAAAACTAAAAAAACTATCTCAAATCTAATATTTCTAACAAATTATCATCTGAATTCAAATTTTTAGCACCATATTTTATATTTTTAAATTCTTTTCAAGATCTTACCAAAGTAAAACCGTCATCTTCGTTACTTTCCTTATTAGACTTATTTTCCATATATATATAGGTTATGTTTTTTTCAGCTCTCATAGTTAGTTCAAAAAAATAAATTTTAAACCTATGCAACTTATTTTTATCTTGAAGTAATTTTTAATACTCTCTGCTTCTTTAATTCTCTCGACTTAGCACTATACGAACTAAACCCTGTCCCAATATATTACCACAAATTAGATTAGGATCGTGTAATATTCCTGCCATGGCTGTGAAGAAGATGGAGTGGAATACTAGAAAGATGCTATAACTGTACGACGCCAGTGCCGATATGCGATCCTGTTTTATTTAACTGTATAATGTGGATGTGAGTGGGATTCCATGATATTGAGTATAATTGGCAAGAACAAAGACAGGTAAAGTAACGAGAGCGAGTGGTGATATATACGTGTTGGTAGTCAATGGGTTTGCAATCGGTGCTTAACTAAGTAGTCAATTCTTGGCCTTCGCGGAGTGGCAGTGATGAATGGTATTCGACTTTCGTTGCGCATCATTCGTCTGGTTCCGAATTTTCCGGAACAGGTAGACGCATTACATCCTTTACTTTCCCCAGACATATTCATTAGTGTAAATGTTTTTTAAATTATCTGCGTAAAATATATGTTTAAGTGAAACAATAATTAGACTACTAAATAGGTATGACATATAAATTATATAATAAGTAAAAGCATTTATAATTGGCAGTGATTGAGAGCTATATGATCTTATATTAAGTGACGGTGTATTATTAGACAGAATATTATACTCCCTAATATTAGTTAGAATTATTATATATTATATATTATCTATTATTATTATTTTAGCCTCAATTAAATAAATAATTATTATATTTACTATACTATATACGTAATATAATATATATATATATATAAAGTATATTAGACATATTTATATATTTAGATTTTATTTATATAGTACGTATATATCACGTAATATATATAGGAACAAAATAATACAAATATCATTTTATAATATTATATATAATGATATAATATTATATATAATTACCATACTATAAAATAATTTATCAGGATTTAGATTTTACGCTTTACTTATCTAATTAAACAATATGTCTATCATCATATAATTAATTATATATATTATAATCATATATTATATAATATATGGCACAAATGTATATCATAATATATATAAATCAATAATACTTTCAAATGCAATTTTGTAAATTTTCAGTAAATATTTGACAGCTTGAAAATTTTATATTAGAAGTAAAAAATTGTTATAATGATTAAAAATAAATGAAATTGAATAAATTGATAAAAATTTGGATTTAGAAAATGATATTTAATATTTACGTTATTTTGATTTCGAATTTTTAACTGAATAATAATATATATATATCACTATAATAATTATAATCATATAGCAATTTTTAAAAAATATTCAAATAGTGATGATAAAAAAAAAATCAGCTTTATATTTTTCTTAGAATGTGTGGGGATGGAAAAAAAAAAAAAAACCCCCGTTTTAAAATTTAGGATGGAACTGAAATGAAATTATTACACATTAAATATTATTGTATAATGAAAGATTAGACATGCCAAGAGTGTAACGAATTTTTAATACCCCATTACATAAATCTTATTTTCCATGATCTACAAACCAAAACATAAACATTTATATTAAGCAAATAAAAGTTTTAGACTGAGAGTCTGGATTGGAATAAAAACTATACTTAGAGAGACTTTTCACCTTCATTAATATATGATGACTAGAGAATATATGGTTTTGATGAATTGAATATTAATGAGATTATGTACTATGTTAACTATATTTGGTAAGATAAATGGCATAAACTCACATAATATATTAAGCAATATTTTTTTATCTTCTCACGGATTCTAACACTTTTGAGCGGATGAAATAAAGATACATAAATAAAAAAAAATCATAGTGTGAGTTGCTTTGATTAGAATTGAGATTTTGAAGGAAAGGGCCTTAATTTACGTAGTGTAAAAATCAGATGCTCCTCGAACGATAATATCAATTGTGAATCAGCAGAAGTGAAGGCGATCGTTCATAGAGGGAATGAATGTTTATGTAAAAAATAAATATTTACATATCCAAATAAGACGAAATAGCGTTTCGGTAATGCTTCAGGCTTATCCGCTCTCATCGAAGTTGAAAAATCATTTTCAATCAGTTTTGCAAGTACTGAAGGTGTCAAATAACGTTTTGCTCTCCTAGAGGCGGGGGCCTTTTATAAACGAAAACTTGAAAGATTAGTATATGGATACAAGATTATACTAAAAAAATCAGAGAAAACTACGCGAGGAAAGTGTGGAAAGAGTCTAGAGAGAGTCAATGCTAAAAATAACAGAGATACAATCGGTAGACTACGGAAGGAAGGTATGTCTGAGTTATATATTGATCTCAACTCCAAGAGAATATGGGATAAAAAAATTCTGGTAAAAAGCTGCGCCGTCTTCTCAAGGTTGGTTTAGATAGAAAAAATGTGAGGTCAGTTTCATCAGCTGTGTCTTGAAGACAATAGGAATGTAATTGGCGTTGGTGAACATTGAAATAACACCGCTCGCACGAAATCATGACTTCAGTGAAAGGGGAACAGGGGAAATGTATATTTTGGAATTAGGAAAACTCGAAGCATTAAAGATAATGAGTTGAGATAAGAGATAAATTATCAGAACAAATGAATTTATGATTAGAGTGGCAAGAGAATTTAAGAAGAACAGACTTACAAGATATAATAATAATATGAAATATAAATATATTATTATATTATATATTTATATATATATTATATATATATATATTGTATAATATATATACTTATATATATACGTATAAATATCATAGTATATAATACAGATTATATACGAACTATATTATAATATATAAGTTAATTTACTAAATATACATTGTTAAATAGCTGTTCTACTTAAAAGAAGTAAGATTAATAAGATGAACCGTAAGAGCTGATTGTTCATGAATATTGTGATATGTATTCGTGAAATCTAGGACTTTATATGGAGTAGATAGTGTAACAGAGCTCTATATTTCTTCGAAGATTACGACCTTGGGCGGTTACAGTCATGGAGATTACAGGTTGATAACGTGTGTACACATACCTGATTCGTTTGGTAGCATACGATAGCTCAGTTATTCTGAGAGTGTTTAGTCGCGTGTTAACAGTATTTTTTATGTATTCCATCGTCCCAAAATGATGACCTTCAACTTTTAAATTCTTTCAACTTTAGGGAATGAGGGAGAGAATGCACGGAGCTAGATTGGGTGTATGGAAGGAGTGTGCGAAGTACTCCAAAATGTTTTATCAATCGTCGCAGAAAATCATAATTTCGAAGCGCATGTGAGATGCCGCGTTATAGTGGTGCCATCACCACAACGTCGTCTGCAATGCTGTTCTGATTTGCTGAAACCTTGTTTCCGAAGTAGTCAAGACCCTCTTTGTAAAAAGACGTGGATTTACTGTCCCTGTCCTGAAGGTACAAAATTCCTTGTTGTACAATGCCACGGCTGTCGAAAAAAACAATAGTCAGTGTTTTCAGCCTTGGACTTGCTCATACGTGCTTTTTCGGTCGAGAAGAATTCTTTTTGTGTGCCATTGCCGACACTTTGCCCATTTGGTTTCAGATCGTAGTCAAAACGGTGAATTCATCCCTGTTATAGGACTTAATCCAAAAAATGTATGCTGCGATTTCGAGTCTTTCCAAGTAAATCTTGGCTAATTTTGACCCTGTTCCTTCTGACAACCACAGTCAAGTCTTCGCACTAGTCTTGCACAATTTTTCGCGATGTGCATATGATTCGCTAAAATTCTATGAATTGCATTTTTATCCTAGCTAGTTTCTTCTGCAATTGCTCTGACACTGGACCTGTGGTCTCTCTCCATCACAACTCTAACAACTTTCACATTTCAATCGTTTGTTGACGAGATTGTCTCCCAACGAAGTCGTCCAATCATTCCTCGGCCATCCTTTGAATAACTTTTGTGGCCACTTAGACAACTAGTTCTCTGAGAGGGCGTCCCCAAGTAAGCTTCGTTTAATAAGCAAATGTCTCAGTGGCAGATCTGTTACGTTTCACACAGAATTTGCTCATAGCGTACCGCTGTTCTAATATTTACCTGCATCGCAGAAACAACGTAACGAGGATAGAAAATCCTTTTATACCAAACACAAAAAGATGTACTGCAGAAACGTAACGAGGTTGGAACACACCTCCCATACATAAACAGATGTAGTGCAAGACTGACTTTATAAATCTGTTAAAACTGGCATGGATATGTAGCCTAGGAAACTAGCTACCCACTCGTATACGTCCAGGAGGAGCTACATTACTCAGTCGTCCATGGTATAAAATACTTTTGGGACGGAGGAGTAAATATATATATATATATATATAGTATAGTATATACGTATATATATAGTATATATGTCGTATATATTATATATATATAATATGATATATTAATATATATAGTATTATATATATATAGAATATATACATTATAATATATATATAATATATATATATAGTGAGTAATATTTATAAGTATATATATAATATATTATATATATATAATATATAATTTATTATATACATTATATATATATATATAGCGTATAGTATATACTATATATATTATTATATATATTATTATATAGATTATATAATATATTATTTACATAACTTATAATTACTTATATAGTAAATACACCTAATAGGTATATAAATAATGTACAAATATTATAGCTATATAAATATATATTAAAATATATGTACTAGTAATATACTAAGTATATATATATATATATATAGTATATATATATATATATGTATACTTAGATAATATTTACGAAGTTATTATATATAATATATATATATATAAATTATATATATATAGGTACTAATTAATTAATCAATATATTATAATATATATGATATATATATAGTATAATTGTTATATATAAATTGTACTATTATATATATATGATTATATATTTATATAATAATATATACATTTACTATATACTTATAATATATATAATAATATTATATATTATATAATATAATACATATGATATATATTATTAATGTATGATATTATATATATATAATATATGTAGAAAATATATATCTATATATTATATTAATTATATATATATATATATATATATATAGTACTCACTAATAAATTACTATATTTTATATATTCTTTATTATATAGCGATGATTCTTACATTTTCTTTTTACTCTTAATACCCTCCATATTTGTTGTCACGACCGAGAACTTCAGTAAACTGTCGTGTGTCAAGAATTTTAAAATTTAATATTGTTATAGATATACACAAACCTACCCAAAGAGGGATAACATGTGTGTTAGCTGTCTCACATCGCTCTAGTTATATTTAATGACATCTTCCTTGTCTCATTGAAAATCAGATTAGATACTAAAACATATTTATTTTTCACACTGACCCGAATTTATATTTATATAAATTACTTTTCCTTTTTATATAACTAAAATGTTGTTTATATACAGTTATATAAACCAAGTATATTAAAAAATATAAAGTATATATAGTAAAGTACTAATATAATAATATAATAGTAGATATACTAATCTATATATATATAGTAATACCTATATAAATATTATAATACTTATATTAAGTTATAAAATATATGATATTATATGATATATATATAATGAGTATATGTATTACAATATATATAATATTATAATATATATATATATATATATATATATATATATAGTATGCTTAAAGTAAAGTTATTTATAAAAGCTAAAAATTTTGTTGTATTTGTGTTCGTCCTTATGCTAAGATTTGCCCGAGCAAAATTTTTGACATAAGTACGAATAAAATTGTATAAAAGGCTTCCCCCTGCTTTATTGAGTATTTTCTTCTCATTCTCACTCCAGACTCACTTCCCACTTGCCCTTGCTCCTAGAAACCAAAATTTCTATTACAGAAAAATGGCAACTTTCTAGCGTAGTGAGAGATAAACTCCAGGAATACACGCTAGTTCTGAATGTCAGTTGTCTTAAAGTATAAGCTATTTTGTATCAAGATGATAACAAGATGTGATATTTTGTCTTCGGACACTTATCCATCAATATTGCATACTCGAGTTAGGTAATGTATGTGATGCTTGAATTTTTTGAAGAGTCATGAATATAAAGATACAGGTATTTATATGAATATTCATATATTTATATATATATTCTGCAATATATATAATTAACTGTATATATGAAATTAGCAATATTATATACATATAATAAAAAAAATTATATTTAATAGGATAATATTATATCATATTATCTATATATTATATAATTTATATATATTAAATTACTAATATATATATATATTATTCTATGATTATATAAAATTATACTTCGTACTATGTCTAATAATAAATATGGTATATCTTAAGTAAATATGTAATTATATGAATATATATATTATATATAATAATATATATTATCTAACTATTATAATATAGTATATAGTAGTATATCTTATAATATAGCAATTATATTTATCATATATATATATAATATAAGATTATAATAAGTTATATATAGTATATATAAATATAAATATATATATATATATTAGTAGTATTATATATATAACTATGTATTAAAAACTTTTACACTATAGTATTATATAGTATACTACTTATATATAATAATAATGTATTATATAGTATAGTACTATGATATCACAGGGCTTTAATGTTAGAGTTCGCAAGCACCAAAAAAAACTGAGGATTCCATTCGATATTTTATCGGTAAAAAAAATGGAACTTATTATAGTCCAATTTAAATAAATTTTAAAATAAATCGATTATTTTGAAGAGAGTATGATGATATAAAATATTGACGAAACGCTTTGCGATTCAGTATGGTTTAGACTAATAATTTATAGTCGTTCCGAGGACGTGTTTTAGTATGTACGTCAGTGTAAAAGTTCGAAATGAATGTGGTTATATATTTGATAGAGGCAACGTATTTTGGATATATATTGCTAACCTTATCTTAACAAACATTTGGAAGCTTGATACATTTTGCAAAGATAAATTATGTAGTATATAGTGTGTCAAAAGAATGTTCAGCATAGTGTAAAGTTGGGGAGAAAATAGTAAATATACTCTGTAATGCCCTAGCGAGACATATGAATGGTTAGTTGAGCATAGTTTTAATCGCTGCGAGCCCAGTTGGAATACATAAAAGGTTAGGGAATAGTTTTACACACGAACACAGTGAAGTCAATAAAGGTTAGGCAGCCTGCTTTACGGCCACTAAGTGATGCAGTAAAGGTTGGGGCCAGTTTTACGCCACAGCCAATCAATAAAGGTTAGAGCTACTTTGCCAATACCAGTTAGGTTACTTAATGTCTTCTTAGGGCTTCATTAGAAGTAGCTGTAAGCCATATATATAGACTATAATATATATATATACTAGTATACTAATTATTAGTATATATATATATATATAGGTATATAGGTATAACTTACTTATATATATATATTAAATATAATATATTATAATATATATATAATATATATATAGATTAATTACTATAATCATAATACTTATGTAGTGATATTAACAATATATGCAAAATTCCATGTATTCGATATTAGAAGTATCGATTTCGATTTTAATCGAACCCAAACAAATACTCGAAAGTCGAGCTTTGTACAATATCAGTATTGCTGCCCAGAAAAGTTAAAACTTAAGCCATAGTAATTAGGTTAATAATAGGAAGGTAATTATTTACTGTAGCCAAAGATAATATGGAGTGCCTATTTTATTTGTAGACTAAATAAATTTATCTATATCTATATATATCAAATATTTTACCTTAATATTTTTATTATTATATAATTATGTTATATAATTGTATAATATTCATTTTAGGAATAAATCATTCCTTTATATATTAATGATATATAGAGTAGGTGGTAGGAGGAAGTTAACTTGTCTCTCTTTTGACGGGCATCCTCAACAATTTTTACCCTTGAATTTCAAGCACTTCTGTTATATTCATTTAATATAACAATAATATTTATCTTGATTTTGAATCAGTTTCACTATAAAAATAAATTAAAAGACTTCATTAATTCGTTACTACAATACATATATTTAATTTATCATTTGTGAAAATATATTTAACCTATAGATAAAAATTTTGAGTCCCCAGTAGTTCTCAATCGCAACTTTTCTCCTTTTTGGCATCGTAGATTGAGGTAACATGAGCAATCTATTATATGTTTCATGTTCGATTATACAAAACGGTTGTTATTTTTTGGTTGCATTGTTTTCAATCACTAAAAATATAAACTTTCTTGTTTACATAAGCTATTACGGCGTCAAAGGAAAGTGTTGTGTGGGAATACTTCCCAGAAGAAACTAATGACTCTGTAAATGTTCTTTTTGCGATAGATAATATTTTTCAAGTAAAGGACAAGGAGAGACTTCGACTTGAAGATGCACGCCAAAAAGAAGATAAAGAAAAAGAAAAAAATACTGCTGTTCAGCAAATGAAATAAAATTCATGAGTATTTTCATGCTACAAAACATTGTGACACAACTTATTGCAAATCTAAGAGAGTGGATAAACGTATAGCTGCAATGATAGTGATGAATGATCTACAAATTCAGATATGTGAATACCTTGGATTCATGAGATCATTGGCTTAAGTTTGTTCTGGTGGCTCCTCAGGGTGCTTGTTGCCGTTTTCGTGGTTGCATCTTTATAGATTGTCTGTGGACTTTGTGCTATGATGTTGCTTACCTTTTAATTTCCCACGGTTTTTTTTATGCAAATTTTCCTTTAACTTGGGTATGATCCCTTGCTAACTCTTTTTTGAGTTTTTTAATGTTTCATGTCTCAAATTCTGACACAGAATTTGATTCGCAGCTTGTTCCTTATTTTATGTTAGTCAGTTGAAGTTAGTTTTATATGGTAATTTTGCTTGTTATAGTTTAACTTTTTAATATTATTTCAGATCATTTCTAGCATGCACGTGCTGTAATGTTATGTCTCTTTTCTCTCTGGTTTCTACTTAGTTGGTTTGTGCTCAAGGCCATTTGGGCTGTTGTCTTTGTAGCATAAAGATTCGGAACTCAGTGATCCATAGGTTATGTTGTTCAACTAAACGTCTCAGTTCAAGCAGATATTTTCCGCTATTTCTGAACTTGCTATGATTGCTGCAATATTTGTAGCTTTGCCTGGTACATGAATTCCATTGGCGTTATATCTGTTTGTGTTGATCTATTTATATAATTAGAACCATCCTCATTATTCAAATCTTTGAATCTTTTTTGAGATTTCAAGTTTGTTAATATAGTTGTTAATCTGCATACAATAATTAAGGTAACAATGCAACCCTAAATCTTGTTATTTTCAATATCGTACAACATTTTTTTTGTTGTAAAATTTGACTCTGTCAACTGTTGACCTCTAGCTAATTTGGCTTGGCAAGTCTCTCTCATTCTAGTTCTTGCTATAGGTTAACATCAAATTTTTTATTTAATGGTATCAATTACTTGTTTTTAGATAACACAATGTGACACTCAAATAAGTTTCATTCATTCCCTGCTCCCAGAATGCAACCTGTGATATATGCTACTCTACTGGCAGCATATTGCATGTTGTGAACCAGTACATCTGAAAAAGGTACCATGTAATTGGCTTCTAGCTTCCCTTTATTACTTCTTGGGAGAGGAGAGCAATGGTTGGATTATATGGAGGCCGGCTCAGGGCGGGGACTTGAGAAAATCATTTAGCCATTTATTAACGATCACTGCACTTAGCCCATTTTATGTAACGTGTTTTTTTATATCTGATGGAAGTTTCATCATCGTCCAATTAACCTTCCCTAATTGCGCATAAGATTGCTTTTGGAATATTATTGTTTTGTGGCGTTAACTAGTAGTACTGGACTAATAAACCCCAGTGGATCATATATGGAAGGAAGAATTGCAACGTGAGGTATGCTTCTTTTGGGTCAATTTTTATTTTGTATTTATTTCTGACGCGGGCTCTAGGCTGGCTTTTCCTTATTAAATGCGTATTTTCTGGCGTCCCTACTTAAGCTCTATACTTTTTGTGAAGTGGGCAAATTTTATCTACTAGGATAAGTATCGTATGTTTCTTTAAAATCTTTACTTAGAGTCTTGTTTATACAATATGTTTTTCGGTGCTAAAAATTTCTTTGAATCTTTACTGAGTTCCATTAACTAGTTGAGATTTTGCAGATCTTTAAAGACCAGGGGACTAATATGTGGTTAAAGATTTGTTACGCTTCTTCTTTCGGTGTTCTTTAATAAATTCGCTTACACAGGCCGCATTGTGCTTTCTGATGGGCTTCGACAAGACTTTAAAACTAATTGCATCCTACATAGAAGATATAGTTTCATATGAGTTGATGGTTTGTGACTTCTTCTGGCTTAAAGTTTACTGAATCTTTTTTCTGTCTGTCATTTCAGTTACAATTTGTGAGGTTTGCATTTTACCAGACAATAATGGTTGGCCTATTGAATGATGTGAGGTCTTCGTCGTACAGTCTGCTACCAGATGATATGACTTTTATAATACGGCTTGCTATGAGGTTCTTTCTGGAGGCTTTTAAATTTAAAACTTATTCGCGATTCAGGAAAAACCATAGGAAGCGCTGATAATCTTTATCTTTATCATAACCTGTATTTGATAAATACATCTTGCTCTATATCTGGCTGGATGAAACGTCAATGATGTTACTTTCTCTTTCTGAAATCGCTTAAAGATTCTAGCTGGGTGAGAGGCTGGCTCGTTGTAGGTTAGAAATAGTAGGTCTGGCGCCTGTGCAAGTAATTACTGAGGTTTATTAAAGAAATACCATTGTATGGTATAAGGCTGCATGGAATACTACTCGATTTCATTTTGTTCTTTTGTGGAAAATATTCGAAGTTATGGTGTGTTTAATAGAATCTTTCATTGTAAAATAGTTTATGTTGCTCATTTATTTCTGCAAACATTTAGTTTTGGAGAATTAATTTATTTCTCAGTAACTTTAGTGGGCTGTCCAAAAATTATTCTTTAATGCCTTGCAAAAATTTTATTTTTTAATGAAATACAATTTTGCTTAAAGGCTTTGATCTTTTTGTTACTCAATGGAATATGCTTTGTCCATTTTCTTTTTTAAATGGATAAACCAACTTGAAATGTTCCTGTAATTGTTCTTTGTATGTATTTTTCACAACCTTTAATTTTTCCATGTCGAATCCCGTTTGATCGTTCAAATCCTACTGTCAAGTCAGGCTTGTTCAGCTTGTCTTGGTGGAGGTGTTGATTCTTTTCTAGAAACTCTCGCCTTTAGGCAATATTTTTCAAAATAAGGTTATCAATTCTTCTGTCTTGTAATTTGTGTTGGATGATGATCTTTAAAGACTCATGAATGCTGGGTATAGGTACCATCTGGTGTCGAACGCGCTCTTGGTGAATGTGAGCCGTTGCCGCAGTAAGTAATTAATAGAAAAGCTATAGTTTAATAATGGCCTTGCCAAGTTCCCACTAAAACGGTTTTTAAAATTTACTTCTTGGATTCATTCCTTTTATTAATCACCAATTCGAATTTCCTTTATAGAAGTTGAAGGGCACATGATTTAAGTATTCTAATCCATCTGTATATCTGTTGAGTAGATGGACTTTCTTTCATTTTAAAGGGCCATTTTGTCTTTAACGACTTTATATATTAATGTATGGTTTCTGAGATTTCCCTTCCTTATCCATCATACTCAAAAATCGTTTGATCATGCATATGCTAGGTATTTTAAAATGAATGTTTTGTGTTTAGATTTGTTTACATCTTACGTCTAGCATTACAAATTTATATTATATCTTTCTGAGGGGTTATCCATGACTTGACTATCCTAGTTCTGCCAGCTAAATTTTTCTTAAGTCCATAAAATCATGCTGAAGAAATATGCTATCTAGACATCCATGTATGTCTTAATGCACTTTACCTTTGGAGCCTTTTTTAAGGCTTTAAATTTTAAAAAACTGGTGAACTTTGGGCAGGGGTAAAATTAAGCTTTTTATTGTATCTTACTTTTGGTCTGAATTAAGGTTTTTGTGTTGGTGCATTGGAGGCTTGGGGTCCTGATTCTTTGATTTGGACTTAGCTCCTACTTTCTTATCTTTATTTGTTCGTAAGATTCACAGGAGTGCTCGCTTGGTGAGGGGTTTGAGAGCCACTTTTCTTGCTCTGTTCTTTCCTGTTTGTTGGAAAGCTGTACTGATCTGGTTTTTTTGCTTTCCTTACTTGCACCGAGAATGTGTCAAAGTGTTGCTTTTTATTAGCGACTATTTTTCAAGCATTTTCTCCTGGTCTTTATTACACTTACTAAAACTTAAGATGATTTCTATCGGTAAGAACCCTTATTTGGGGTCAAACAAGATTTTTAATTAAATAAACTTTGTTTTGATTGAAGAATGGTGTCAATAATTACAATAAAATCTTGATTTGCTTGATTAGTTAACTATCAATATGGTATTTGAAAGAATAAAAAAAAATTTTTGATTTTATTTGATTATTATTAGCTACTACTGTTTCTACTATTTTTTAATTCCCACGGTTTATTGTCATTATTATTATTTGCTCATTTATTATTATGTTATTTAACTACTATTATTATTATTAATATTCATTATTTTATATAGTCATTATTATTTTCTTTTGTAATCAAGTGTACTTATACCGGGAGTGGTTTTCACCTTTGGTAATTTGGCTTGTTTTGGGGATTTTGTACGCATGCCAGGTTCTCAATAGGTTGAGGTGTAATTCGTGGATCCTTGTTCTTTGACTTCTTTTCAACAACCTGTTGTGAAATGTACTTTAAAGTTTACCTTCTTTTAGTATTGGCTGTCATATGTATCCTGCTATTCAACTCTATTATTCAATAGTTTTGCACGACCTCTTCGTTCAAAAAACAATGAGCTCCTCTCAAAGCGGTTTTGGTTTTAACTATTCTATAGAATAGCTTTCGTCACCGGAGTAGAATTCAATTCATACGCTTTCAATGGAGTAGATATTTCCGCCATTGCGATTATTGATCAGACGTCTGAAAACAAAAGAAAAGATTTCTGGCCATATGTCCTGGTCACTAGTCCTTCTTGTCCTTATGTAAATTAGACTTTCCCACCAGCTATCTAACTCTTTATTCAATAGTTTTGCAACCTATCCTTCGTATCATTTCCATAAAGACTGGTTTCTGTGATCTCTTGATGCTCTCGAGTTTTTTAGTATCTTACTGCGCCGCTTGATAAGCTTGCCCCTGTTTTTTATTTTTGATAATTGAATATGGTTTTTCATATCTAATGCATACGATGACTATCGTTCTTTCTTATCTGAGTACTTTTGTGTGCCTTAGCTTAGGTCTCGTTTCATGGGTCGCTCTGTCCTTTCTTGGTGTGCTTTGTTTAAAGAACGCGCGTCCGTGCTTTCTATGCTTTCTTGGCATACTTAATGTAACAGTTAGGATAAGCTTGCCTAGTCTTTCTTTCATGTTGGGTTTCGTGTCGGTGCATTGTTCGCCTTCCGCGCGGCTGGGCTGAAACAGGTGTTTGCTCGCGCGCATGACCTGATTTATCCGTTCTAGTAATGATTAGTTCTCAAATAACAAGCTGAGAAAAAACGTAAATTTTCATAATCTCTCGGTCCCCAGGAGATACAACGAATATTAATGAAATCTGTTTTCAAAAAAAAATAAAATAATAAATAAATAAATTGAATGAAATAAAGTAATGCAATAAATTTGCTTTCACTACTGACGTTTAGTCAGATGCTTCAGCAGGGGCGTCTTTACCGAGCCTGACTGTTCATCACTATCACAAAGAATGTTTGAGAGAATAAATGCTGTAATCAGGTTTGATTATACCTTAAGAGGCTTAGAAACCCGGGAATGTACTATCACCAGACCTTCAAGGAAATTTTGCCCCCGAAATGTTGGCACAAGGCTGCGTTGAGACGGGAGCCAGCGTTCATTGTGCAATGCGCGATTCTGTAGCAAACACATAAATAAGCACATTTTTTCCTTCCTTGGCTAAATAATTTGGATTGGACATTACATAAAATACAGTTAACAATTAAAAATGAAAAGGACTCACAAAAAAGAAAAAAAAAGAAATAAACAACCTCAAAAACCAAATGTATATATATAATATACATTATAATATATATATATATATATAATAGTAATATTATATATTGATGATATATGGATAATATATCGTTTCACTACTACTAATATCTATTATTATACTATATACTTATATAACGTCCACACAAATGAATACATAAAGTTAATATCTTATGGATGGAACGGCGCCACTTTGGGTTACTGCTGAGAAAGAACCGAAGAATTGAAGAGGCGCTGTTGTTTGCATGTTGCTTACAAACCAGAAAAATCTGATTCTTAACAATTTAGAGTGAAATATTATTGTTCCTAGATAAGTGAAATCTTCTAGAGTTATACGAAGAAATTACAGAAAAAGCCTAGCCGAATGCAAGCACCTCTTAACCAAATTCGGGATGGTCTCCATTTTATAGTTACCGCTTAAAACTGCTTCTTGAAGAATAACTGTATGGTGATAAGCCTAAACTTATCTGAGTAAAAGCATTCGTTATTGTTTGAAGATTATAAGAGGGAAAGAGATGGCTAGTTACATGACGCAAACTTTAAAAGCTGAATTTAACAGAAGATTTAAACGATTTTGAAAAAATGGTTAATGATATAAGTTAGCGACATATCTTATCCAAGATATAAGCCAATAGAATTACACTTATTCCTCGTCTGCACCAATAATACGATCAAGTAATTAGTTCTTTGATGCTCGGCTTTGTTATCGAAATGAAATTGGACGAAGTAAATCATTGTATAAGTATGTCCTGACCAGAGGAAACGAATGAAAGATTCTTCATCAATGCCTTGTTCTAGCAGTACACGTAATCATCGCTAACTGAGGCAGGGAGTTTAGTTATTGTTTCCAGTAGTGTCGGTAAGAGGAGAATATTGCAATTATCACGTCACTGGACTTTATAAAAAAGTATGACAAAGATAAAATACTGGGTCCGCAAGAAGTTAATTTAAATAGTTTATAATGTATATATGATTAAGAAAAAAACAGATATATACTAATATGAATAATAGTGTATAATAATAATTATATAAAAGATAGGATCCATAATATCTAATATATATTCAATATCCATAATATCAATATCTAATATCTAATATATAGGGTAGGGCGCTAGTTCTCTCTGGTGCATGAATTCCACCAGAAATTTAAATAATTCATTTAAGGCTGGTTCAAAGATTACTCGGCACCTAAAATAATATGTTATCACGATACGAATGCCTCTAACCTCTAACACGAGAATAGGTATGTTTATTGTGTATTTAGTACAGATTTACAGTATTGCTCGGTCAAGAGTATTTAAGCTAGAGAATAATAGTAAGTTTACATTAAATATATTTTTGGTCATATGTGACAAGATGGTATTCGATTCTGTTTTGGTTTATATTCAGCAGGAGAAGAAATTGCTAGTTGCAGATAACTTATTTAATTTTAGACTTTCTTTGAATATTCCATCATGTATCCGGGTGGGAACACCGAAAGAACAAAGTAGATATGAGTGAAGTCTAGGATATGTTCTAACATGGAAAAATAGATATGATGTTTTAATTTTCACGCATTTTATTATGGGAAGATTTTAAAAGAGAAAAGTCCGTAATTTTGCTGAATTTTTACGTTAATATAAATTCGATTAAGTTAAGGAATTGCATAGTGGCTAAGCTTTATATTTGTTGTTTGAAGAGAGTTATTACAAGAATACATGCCCAAATATCTGAACGTAACGTACAACTCAGCTAAAAAGAAATAGAGAAATAAAGCATAGAATAGAATAACACGGAACCACAAAGTTTATCGACCGCCAAAGTACTACTGCTACCACGGATAAAAGCTATCCGTTAGTGGATATAGATTTGTCTCAAAACTCTCAGATATTTAAAACGAATACCGCATGAAGAGGAGTACTCTCACATTAATAGGGTTATAGTTTGAGGTGATGAAAGTAACATAAATGTCGTTATACAGAATATGAGAAGAAGATTCAAGTGATACATCTATCGTAAAGCAAGAATACTACATGATTAAGTCAAGAGTCCCGATCTCTCGTAAAGCATTTTAGTTGCTATAGGCTATCTCTGAATATTCATCGGCGAAACTTTCGTGGACAACCCATGCATACAGCACTCTTCCATCTTCAATAAGCATTAACATTATTCTCTATCTAGTCAAATAGAACACATACAGAAAAGGTGGATGAAAATAAAAATAAATTTCCTAGTATTATCATTTTCTATGAAGGAATATTATAGAATTATAATAGAGTGATGATAGTTTTTTAGCTCTGGATTATGCTTTCTTATTATCTCCTATTTCATCCAAATTATTATGACTATTATAGTATAATAATAAAGTATTATCATGTATCATAGGGTCCTATACGGTGTAGTACCATGTACATCCACTCACAAATGAACATCACTATTATCAAAATATATATTATATGTATAGTATAATATTAATTATTATTATATATATAATACATATATTATAAACTAATATTAATATATATATAACTATATAATATATTATATAGTTATATAATCTGATGCCTATATAATTCTATAATATAAGATTCGTTTACAACTTTATAGTAAATGTTATGATATTAAGATATACGTATAGAGCAGATATATAAACGGTTTCTAAAGTTCTTTTTACATTTATCTTCGCGAGATGCCCATCAGAATATAGGATCAGTATGAACGCAATCATGCTTCCACTGTAAAAGATGAATGATCAAACCTTTACCAGCGCATGTAGATGTGTGTCGTATTGGTTAATCTTTCTTGCTAGGGCGTCCTTGCTAGTAAGGAGGCTTCAAGATCCGTAGATTGATAAGCAAGTTTCTGTCCTCTTCTCCACATCGTGAGAAATGCTTCAAATTGGATGACCCAGGAGGAGGAGAACTTGTAAATCTATAAACTCATCCTCACGGATGAGCCACTCTTTCTGCACCCCTACAAGGGAAACCTACACCCACCATCGTTCCGGCTTTTAACGAGCTAAGTTATCATTTCATTTTTCACAGCTGAGAACTACCTGTTGAACTTTTGCATTCCCGAAAAAGCTTCCCAGCGTCCTCCTTGACCTAAATTCTTCAACATTCTAAGTTGTAAACGAACTTAGAAGCACGAATATATTTATATATATATATATATATATATATATATATATATAATAGTAGTATATATAATAATATAGTATATATATATACTATAATATATAATTTATATATATATATATATATATATATATATAAATATTATTATCACCATCTACTTGCTTTCCCCAGATTTGGGGTGAGGTGTGTAGCATACGCCGGAAACAGGAAAGTAGTAGAACATCGCGCAAGTCGTAAAGAAAGTCTCCCCCCTTACCGTCCCCTCCATACCCTTAAGTGAGAACTCGTCGCAATCAGAAAAATTAATCCTAGGACTTTTAGAGACTGCGATGGGCCCTGACTATAGCATCTCATCAATGTTGAGTTCATCCCCTGAACAAAGCCCATAACCATATTCCCTCACAAAGCACCTCCATTCACTCCTATAATATACTTTTCTTATCGAATCCGAAAAACTCACATTCATTTCCTTTAGACATTCCTAAACTTACTCAATCTACTTTTTCTTCGGTGTCCCACCCGGTCAATTTTCAGAGCACTTAACCACTATACATCCGCTTAACCAAACGACTATCGTCCATCTTTTCCATATGACCAAATAATTTCAATGTACTTCCGTTTATTCTCTCATTTGCCACTTTATTCATACCACACAACTCCCTAATGCGTTCATTACTCATTTTTTCAATTTTTCTCACACCGAACGCGCCCCTAAGATTGTCCAATCTGAACATATTGGATCTTAGATATACACTTTTTATTCCATATCATAGTTTCACTACTATACATTAAAATACGCAAAATCCACCAAGGATTTAATTGCCCCAGCCACCATCCTACCATTCACAACTTTCCTACTATACTCTGCATCATCCGTTCCCTTTTCATCCAATATGTAACCTAAATATTTAAACTCAAATGCATGTTCCAATTGATCACCATCTTTCTCTCCTTACTCACAGCAATAACCTTACTCTTATCTACATTTACTTTCAAACCCATCCTTTTACACACCCGAGCAAAACCCTCTACGAATCCTCTCAAACTCTCTTCAAATTCGCCACACAAAACCATTCATATGCATACAATAAGCAAGGCACCCCCCACTCTCTTCCATTCTCCAACATTCTAACACCTTCCTATATCACACCTACCCTTAACTCTTTCCTAACCCTATCAATATACAAATTGAATAACCAAGGAGACATAACACAACCATGCCTCATCCGCTATTATAATTAAACCAATCACTTTCGACTCCATTTATTCTTACGCACGCTTCACTACCGTCAAACATACTTTTTAAATCCATTCAGAAGCCTACTACCAACACCATAAATCACTAATACTTGCTTCAGAGCTTTAGTTATTAATCCTGTAATACGCCTGTTGCAAATACATAAAACCTAAATACAATTTATTCTTCTTCTCTCTCATTTTCTTAATCATTTGTTTCAATGTAAAAATTCGATCTGTACATCCTCTATCACTTTTATATTCACCTTGTTCTTCGCCAATCAATCCCTCAGTCACTCGACGCACTCTTTCAGCGAAAATAGCAGCATATATCTACCTTACAATACTCAATAACTAATTCCCCTATAGTTCCAAGTTTCCTACAGTTCCTTTATTCCCCTTACCCTTATATAAGGATACTATTACTGCTCTTCTACAATCCCTCGGAGCTATATTCTCCATAAACGCTTTGTTACACAACTTCCAAATCCATTCAATGACAATCTCTCCTCCATTCTTGATAATTTTCCAGTAATTCTAACTATATCTGCAGATTTACCATTCTTCAGATTTCCCACTCTACCCATTACCTCCTTGCTAATCACCTTATCACAAAATACCTATTTCTTCTTGTACCATCAAATCTACACACATTCACTATCACCTCTTTATTATTACTAATGTTATGCAGATTTTCGAAGTGATCCCTCGACACTCTCCTCACATCCATTTCTTCAGTTACGAAAGCATCATCCCCCTTAATTATTCTATTGAGATTCCCCATACTCTCCTTCTTAACCTTTCGCGCTTCTTCCAGAGGAGTTTCACATTCCCTTGCAAATCCCCAATCATCCTCCATCTAAACTGTACATTTACTTAATTTTTGCTTCTACGTATGCAACTTTTAGTCTTCCTTTTGTCCTCCTTATTTGATTCCAAATACTTTTCTTTTGAGATATCATCTTTGGGTTTTAGCACATTCAACCACGCTTTTTTTTACTTTTAACCGCTTGCATCACCTATTCATCCCATCGCTTCCTGCTGAGATTCTTATTTCTTTCCTTTGCAAAACCACATACTTCTCTTGCACTACTAACAAACGCTTCCTTCATTTGCGTTCAAATTTGTTCACTTTCATCTTGTCTACATTCAACTGATTTTCTTGCAAGCTCTCTTACATACCTTTCCTTATTACCTTGTTCAGTTAACTTCTCACTCTTAATTCTTCACACAATCTTCTCTATCTCTTCCACTCCATCCATGCCCCCACAAACCTAATCTTACATAAAACAAGAAAATGATCCGATAATCCCGCCCCTCACTAATTTAACATCCAACACATACTTCAACATGTCCTTCTTCACAAAAGCAAAAGTTAATTATACTTTTCACTTCGAAACCATTTCTATCTACGCCATCTATAGTTATACTTATGAATACTCTTGTGTTTGAGGAAATTATTATTCACAAACATACCTCTCTTCTCATAGAAGTCAATTACCTTCCTACCACTCTCCTTTTCTCACTCACCCCAAAGTACTTGTTATATCATCCCATTTTCGATCATCTATCCAACCATTTAGGTTTCCCAACACAATCAACCTGAAACTCCTACTCACCCCATCAAAAATAAATTTCAGATTATCCGAAAAAATCGGAATCCTCTCAGTATCACCCTCAGACCATACGTTACAACCACACATACCTTGAATTTTCAAACTTAAATTTAACTATTATAATTCTAGTACTCACACAAACAAAATCCACCTCTCTCTGTGCCACTTGTCACTCATCAGAATAGCAACTCCATCTCTTCCCCTTTCCACTTCAGCACATACACATTTCACACCACACCACACGTCTTCACCGCTTCCTTTCATCTTTGCTTTAATCACAGCAAGCAAATCAAATTTACCCTTTCTAAATACACACATCACCTCTCTCCTCTTCTTCTCATAATTTATTTCTCTGACATTCCATGTACCAATAAGATTCATACAATTTCTCCGAAAGATAGAAAATCACTTACGGCGATCATGACCTTCTCCGAGGCAAGCCTTAGCATTCCTGTGAAGAGATAAGTTGATGTGGTTAGCCAACCCAACCATCATTGTCCCTTTAGTCGCCTTCTATGACACGCAGAACATACGCTGTGGGAATTCTTTCTCCCCCCTCCACACAGGGGTTATGTAAAGGTGGTGTCTATAATATTATTACTAGTGCTTTATGGTCTGTTTTTGATTTGTAGCGTTTACTCCCGTGTAGGAAGAGTATGGATATGAACGTTAAAGAGGCGAACCATTGGGGGCTGGAATGTCATGGGATATACCCAACAAACCAAAAAAACAATGGGAGGTGTTACAACGGCAGATGCTCAAGGGAATTGACCTCTCGTATTCCTCCACCACTGTGTCGCCCTAACAAAAGAGGTGCCTTGCTCTAACATGAATATTGTGTGAATATTGAAGACTCAAGGCTCGTTCGCTGTGGTACCTCCTTCCTTCCAATGACATTTCTTTAGTGGAACTCCTTGCCTTCATCTGTTTTCCTTGTTGTATTCAATTTTCTTCTCTTTAAGGCTCACGTCTGCGCCTACCTTAGGGAATTGCTTTAGGCAAAGGTTTGGGTGTGTTTTGCTTTCCGTTTGTTTAGTTGTTTTTGTTTTTTTGCTCCTTCCTTGTAAAGGGTCCTGCCCCTGAGTGGTGGCACCAGTAATATACGATTATAGTATATATTATATATATAATATATATTAATATATAATATATATTATTAGTATATAGTAATATATTAATATAATATATGATATATATATATTATAATATAGAGACAGGAGCTAAATTACCAAGCCGAAGATTAAACAGTTTTAAGGACTTGTTGTTCGATTCAAATTTGTTTCATGTGCGTATATATATATATATATATATATATATATTTTTTATATATATATATATATATATATCCACAACTACAAATAAATAAAAAATATATAATAATTATATAATATATATAATATATATATATAATAAGTATATTATATAATATTTATATATAATATAATAATTAATAATAATAGCTAATGAATAATGATTAATAATTGATTTAATGAAGAATAGAAGCGTAATAGTAATACATAATAATAATAATAATAAATAATAATACTAATAATAATAATAATTATTATTATTATTATTTCTATTATCATAATAATATATAGTATTTACGATGATTGGATGGAATAGAGGAGAGGAAGGAGGAAAAAAAGAATTCTAATAGTTAGAATAGGAGTTGATATAATAAATTGGAAACTTAAGTTTCTTGGAAACATTTAGGAAAATTTTTTGTAACAGAAGAGGAATAAGTGCCTTTGATTTAAAAAGATTGATTCTAATATAAATTACAATTGAGACCACATCAGGAGTTCCATTTGTTTATGTTTTATTAAAATTTACTTTTGGAAAATATTTTCATAATTATAAATACAATAATTAGTAATAAAGGAATAAGGAATAAGGCTGAAATAATAAGGAGAAGAATTTAGACCCAAAAGACCAGTTTTATTTGTTTTTACTTAATCAGAAATAAGGCTGAATAGGGGTGGTTCTATTTAGAAACTCATTTCTTTATATATATAATGATAAACGATATCTACTCTTTTAAATATTAATATTTAATATATTTATATATATATATAATGTATTCTACATAATATATTATTATATTTGAAATATGCAGCAAATTAATTTAATTTTATAAAAAAAACGATTAATATACATATATAGTGAATGGCGCCTATCAGCAATCATGATTCCGTATCACTAGGCCTATCCTCAGTGACCAAAGTTTTTTTTACTATCATAGGTATCCGGCCGGTAACCGGATAGAGTAACTTTTTAGTCTATGGTACTTTTAAGCTGAAAGGAATTTGTCAATAATTAAGAATAAAATTATGTAATAATAATGGCATTAAAGAGTATTTAGTATTTATATAATATATAATATATTATTATAATTATATTATTATTATGATTAATTATATATAAATATATAATATATATATATATATATTATCTATATACTATATATAATTATATATATATATATATATTATAATATTATATATTATATTATATATATATATATAGACTTTAGATCAGTTAATTAACTAGTAGTGTTGTATAATATATAGTATAGATCATTACTAAGGTATAACCTAATGTATAATAATATTATATATTGATATTATATAGAAAAATCTGATTCAAATATTTAATTTTAATACTGAAAATTTGAATAATAGGTCAGGACAAGAAGTTTTATTGTGAAATATATATTCATATAATAAATAAACATAAGAATAAAAATTTTATTATACTTAATTCAAAAGTAAAAAGAATCAAACATATGTTGAATTTCAAACATATTATTATGCATTTATAGCCTTCAAGTTTTTGTAGTTAATAATTACTATAAAATTATAACATAATAACTAATAAAAACAGACATGCCAAAAATTAATTACCGAAATTTTTTCACTATTAAAATATATAGGAGAGCATGCAGAACTACAAAAGATGGCCAATCAGTGGTAGGAGAAACAATCTTGCTGGATCTAAGATTAAATTGTCAGTATAGTGACATTTTTTCACCTGTAAACATACACACTAATTCTTATTTTTTTTGTATGACCTCTCATAATGCTCGGAATTTTAAAATTGGCGAGATAATGACATTTTTAAGCTCAATGCCGCTTAAACTTGACAAATTCCATACAACATTCTTTTCATTTTTATTTCGCAATTTGCAATAAATACCGCCCTCACTAATTATTTTGGTATTATTTCCTGTGATAAATTGTACAGCGAAACTGAATTTGCTTAGACAAAGCCCACCTCATCTTGAATCAGATAAATTAATATATATATATATATAATTTAAAATATTTAATATATTGATATATATGATTATAATAAATAAATATATTAATGATATAGTAAGACTATATATATACTAGATAATATATTATACTTATATAATATTTATACTTATAAATTATACGGTATTGTATATATATAATAATATAAAATATATCATATATTATAAGTTTAAGTACGGCATAAATACATAAATAGATATAATATTATAATATTATAAATCAGTATATATATTAATTATAAATATAATAGATATATTAATATATATATATATAATATTTATATTTAATATATATATATATTAATAATATTATATTATATATTACATATAATATATACTATATATTTATAATATATTATTATATATTTCATATATATATTATCAGTAGTTGTTCACGAGTATGTTATAAACAGTCTCGGTCTATCCCGTTATATTACGTGAATATTTAAGTCATGAAAATTGAGTGATATAGAATCAATAAGTTTGATTATAATTATGTTCTAATTAAGTAAGAGGATTGGGATATATGTTATCGACTGGTGTCTTCGTATAACGCGCAATAATACTGATAAAATATCACGCGCACAAACATGCGGAATGTCGAATGGCATCAGCAGTATACTTTTTTATGGTTATTCTTTTGAAATGCATACTAAAAAAAAATGAGGGGGCTCGAGCTTCTCGACATTATTTGATACTAGCGATATAATAGAGTTGGTTTGTTCATTTCCACTGACAATGTACCAAAACTAAACTAAGACGTCCTAACTCAGGTAGACTCATGCATGCTTAATAAAACGCTCCAGAAAATCTTGGTCAATATATAGAAAACAATTATTAATAATAATAGCTGTTTTAATAGTATTTTAAAAGTAACAATATCACTCAATACAGCTTACAATGGAATTAATTAAAATAATCCATATGCTACCACTTTTAGTGAATACATTGATATGTAGGCCTAACTAATATAACAGGGTCATATGTGATGGTGAACAACACTATAACAGCATATCAAATAGATGGTTATGTCGAACTATTCTTACATAAAATTATGCGTAATAAAGTGTTAGTGAAACCGTGATATACTTGCGAAGTGTTTTTTTAGTCAGAGCTATTATTTGGAGACATGCTCGATGAGCCAGTATACGCAGACAAAAGCTTGACATTGTTTCGGTCGTACCTTTTACCGCCAAAATAAACAAGAGGAATACTCGCATGACATACTGTCAGAAATACGTGAGACAGGTTATCCACATCAACGGATACCGTCCAGCCAACCATGCCATTCCAATTTAGAGATATACTAGAACGGTTATCCAAGGTATCACTAAGTAGCTCGATAGTTAACCTAACCGTCATCAATACGACGTTTCGAATCTAGGACGTTTCTGATATACTATTGTATACACCCATGAAACAATATCACAACTGTACCTACTCATGTATGGCAGGAGCTTTAAGTTCTTGTATACTTCGGGAATATCGAAGGAAGACCATCGACGGAAATCGTATGGCGTAGCATATATACAACATGTTTATCGCATAATAGGCAATCTACATTTGCATGGTTGCATCTGGAGATCAAAAATGATGCGGCTGGTGAACTTCCTGGTGCTGCATTGATTGACCTTTTAATGTAGAATGTACCGCGACTTATTGGAAAATATCTTATGGTACCGTGAATAATTCTACTCGATTTTTTTTAAAATGTTATCTATTCATAGGTAGTATAACATGGTGGAACTTACAGGACATTTAGGCGGAATAACCGAAACCCACCATAGTTAACCATTCACTTAGCCACTCACCCTTGTTCTCATACTTCAGTTCAAGTTTTTCGGTGGGTAGCTATTACTTACTATAAATATAGATTTATCGGCCTTTACTTTCGTGAGGGAATAATTTTGACAGACAGGCGTTTAACCTCATTTCCTGCAGGACCGTCCTTTAGGTTTAGACCTCCTAAGTTGATATATACCTTCTTTATGAACTAAACAACGAAAGAATTAATAATACCAACATGATGGTATTGATACTATATATATATATATATATACTCATATAGTTTATATATATAGTTAATGTATAATAGTGTAGGGGTCCCCAGCACATAATGCCTAAGCTATTAGTGGCAGGACCTACTCCTTACGGTCTCAACTTTTCCCGGTAGAAGCATGGATCGGCACAGATCTGGTCCATTTATCCATGGCTATTGGCTAATCATACCGACTTAATACATGGACTACTTTTCTAGTGTAGGGTACGGTTATCTCAAAATACTCTGATGTCAGTCGCTCGGTGATTACTTATAATTGATCACCTAAGAACTACTCGTCACCGATGATTACTTTCTGACGTATCGGATATAAACCAAGCTATTAGTAGGGGGAATTAGAACCTCCGGTATCACTTGTCATTGGCATGCAATTTAGAAACCTGGCGCCAGAGGTTGATACATTTGAGTTAATTCGCTACATCGTAGATGGCGAAGCGTCTTACGAACACACATTTTGATTAAATACTGTATATGTACAAGTTATAACATCTAGACGTTCTATCTCCCTTCTTGCATTGCCTGTGGATAAGACTTCTTAATATGATGTTTTAAATTTTGTTTATGATCTAATAACAACTTCTATATTAATATCTACAATATATGTTTTTATGAGCTGTCTTGTAAATAACATTGTTTTCTTTTCATCCTTTTGACGATCCAATTCACCGTTGTAATTAAACTAATTTGTATTTTTGGTAATCATTGACGAGTTTAAATGGGAGTTACAATGCATGGTAAAGTCTCAATTTTTCAATTCCATAGTTGTACCCAAAATAAACAAAATATTAAAATGTTCACCGGAGAGGTAAAGAGGCCACTACTCATTTTTTCTATTTAGCATATTCCAATAAACGAAGCCCATAACTTATAGAAAAAACTAATACTACACATAAGCACAGACTTGAATTTGACTAAATTGTTTGGTGCGCAGCACACCCTTGGCTAGTATAGTATGTTTTAGAATATAAACTACTTGAGCCCTTTCATGGTTGATGGTCCTATGGCTGCCGATATGACTCAATATCCAAATTAAATACTTCTAACCAATGTAACTCGACAAAACAGGCCCAACATGCTTAAAACTTGTATTAGGTCCGAATATAGATATGCTATATCCACTATACTCTTCCATCAGAATTACTGAAACACTCTCTCTCGATGTTAACTGTTGCTTCACCTCAAAAACCGCTAAAGGTCATTACAGTTGGTACACTATGTAACTCGTATAAGGACCTGAACACTCACCTCGGTTAAATACACTATAGCAATAATATTAAGACTATATATATTTATAAATTATCATAGTAATACTAAGGGCAAAGAGATAACGTACAGGAGAGTAAACGCAATTTTGGAAGTCTCAGGTATCACCGATTATTTTACCTAGTAATTAAATTAAGTCCATATCGTATATATAAGATAACACTATAGTATAGATACTGAATATATTATATATAAATATAAATATTAATAATTTATTATATATTATAACACACTGCCAGGATTACCTAGTATCATAGTTTTTAACTTTCAGCCCGGATATCTGCCTACTCCGGCTAATCATTAGCCAGCCATCCATAATGATAATATATATTAATATATATATAATATATATATATATATTATATTATATATATATTATATTATATATAATATATATATATATCTTAATATATCATATATATACTTAATATATAATATATAATAATAAAAATTATAAATATAATATTAAAATAAATAAAAATTAAATAAAATTAAAAAAAAATAATAAAAAAAAAAAAAATAAAATAAATATTAAATATAATATATTAAATAATAATATAAATTAATAATGAAATAAAAAATAAAAAAAATACAAATATAATAAATTTAATAAATAATAAATACCCAGATTGTGAGTACGGGTGAGGTGAGATAAATATTATGACAGATGTGGAGCGTAGATACCTGGAACTAAATAAAAGACTAGTTCGAATAAAGATGGCTCCACCATTACCTTCCTCACTTTTATTATATTATATTAATTATTATATTAATTATTATTATAATACTTATTAATTATTTTTAATGACTATTTTAATATGCACAATTTACTATTATATTTAAATCCATTTTACTTTTATGATTCCTTTAAGAGCTATTTCAATATATTAATAAATTTCCCTTAAGCTAAATTATATTAAAAATTATTAATAGGTAGATAAATTAATAATCAAATCTGTGAATTTAGAAGAATTGGAAACTGAAACTGTGTTACAAGAAAGCCGCTCGATATCTCACGTGATGTTCGTTAATTTCTCAAATCTCACGTATGCTGGATCCGAAAGCATCCAATATTGTATAAGTTGTGAAATGATGTAAGTTATTATTTGTTGTTAAATTGCTTATTATATTCTACAAGTTGCGACAATATAGTTAAGAGTGAGCTTGGAATCATTATTTCTATTTATTATACTTAATATCATTATATATATAGATTAAGTATGTGGGGACACTGGCCATGGTGAGGAAGAGATAAAGGAGGAAGTAGGAAGAATTAAGTAAAAAGCTTACATGCCCTCACAATTAAATTTCTAGACTGTTTCAAGAGCCAAATGCGTAACTTTTCTTAAGCCAACAAAATAGAAAAATTTAATAGAAATAACTGATATAACATATTTTGAGTCGTAAAAATAAAGGAAAGGCCTTTGTTACGTTAATGCTCAAAAAGAAATATTATAGTAGGATGTGTTAAATTAGAGAATTAAGAATGTCATAATGTAATGCTACTATCGGAATGAGAAGGATAAATATAATGTAATATAGAATGTCAATAGTGAGTGGTTGGAATTTCGAGAAGAAATAGAATGCCAAACGGATTATACATAGGTTAATAAAGAGCGTGAGTTGATAAGTGTGCTTAAATAGCCAATATTAAGGTTTTAAAAGATAGGTGGTATGGATATAACTATATATTAAGAAGGAGGAAGAAATAATGAGAGGTAAATTAAGTTTGGAAGGAAGGAAAAATGGTGGAATTACATGGGGAATAGGAATACTCTCTTGTGAAAAGAGAGTGTTGTATGTGTGAATGGAGTAACATATGCGTATGATAATTTTTGTAATAATATGATATTTAAATTAGAGATGTTAACTTTCGTGACCACATAACAAATTGAGGATTGAGGCAGGGTTTGCGACAAAAAAAAAAACAGCTCAGCAACAGTTTAATTTCTTGTTTTTTTTATTACTAGACTTTTATTGGAGCTTATTTTCCTTAAAATACTTTTATCACTTAATTTTTGTGAATGAGGATAAAAAATAAATAATGTAATTATTAATTGAATTTGTTTTATGTAATTCCTATTTATCACTAGATATTTATTGGAACAAATAAATTGAATAATATAGGATATAAATTTGCACAAATTTACAATTAAACAATTTAGGCTAACAGGCATTGTCCAATTCAAAACCTTCTGAAATAGATTGTTAATTGCATCTAATTGGTGAAACTTTGTTAAAGGTATAAATGTGATTGCTATGTTTCACTAAGTATTTATTGATATTATAATATTAATAATGATTATATTAATCAGTAACTATCTTTAAGTTAATAATGTAATTATAAAGTTAAAATAATATTTAAATTTATATATATTATAATACTTATCAATAACTTTTTTGTCCCATTTTCATAATCGAGTCGGAAGCTAGTATAGTTAGCTTACTAAAGATAAATAGGTAGCTACTAATGAAAACTAAGCAAGTCGTGCTATTATATGAAGACCCCTCACACATAGAGGCGATACTAATCAATGTACTGGAGTGTATTAGTATAGGTGGGAAACCTCATGGATGAAATGGGAAGAATGGAAAAAAAAAAACAGCTATTATAACTGTATAATGATCAATATTAGAATAATATAAAATAAACTAATGCATAAATGTTCTAAACGTTGGTGAAGATCATAATATATATTATCTTATATAAATACTATATACTAAAATATTAAAATAATTAAGAATAGAGAAATATAATAAATAATATAATAATATACTTACTATATATATATAATATATATATATATAAACTATGATAATAAATTATATTGGTTAAAGTGCCCCCTATAGGCTTATAATATAACTTAATATAACTAATACTAAATATATTATATATAAAGATAATATATATAAGAATTAATAATATATATAATATTAATAATATATAATTAAATAGATATATTATATATACTATATAGGTATATATTATAATAACTATAATTAATATATCATATAAAATATATATATTAATATTATAAATATTATATAATATATCTATATAATGTATAGTAATATATATTATAGTGTATAGTTATACTATATTATTAATATATATATAATAATCATTAATATATAATATATATATATATATTAAATATATATATATATATATAAATATATATAATATATTTAAATATATATAATATATAATATTAAATAATATAATATAGAGAGAGAGTAGAATATGAAATAAGTCCTATAATGACTGTGCACGCTGAGGAGGTGACTAGTCAACAACGCCTCATACATATCAGAATATATATAATATATAGACGGTAACGCTAGGTGTAATCCCTCCGCGTAGGCTACAGAATTGTGTGTTTGTCTATCCTTGGGGGGTACAAGATAAATTTAGAATCGTTGTATATGTTGAGACACGTGGAGTGGCGCTTGTTGGGTATAGACCTGCGCTTAAAAGTATCGTAATTGCTGTGTTGTGCCCTCCCATGGTTGTAACCCCTGGGGGAATTGTATGTGTATAAATAGTGCACCTTAAACGTGTGTCAGGTCTTTGGAGTGATGTTTATATATATTATAATATTATATAATATTATCATTAACTACTATATATATATATACTATATATATTATAATAATATTATATATATATTAATAGATATTTATTATATATATACTTTATATACTATATACTATATATATATATAATATACCGGTATTATATTACTATTATATATATATATATATATATATATATATATATATAGTATAGATATATATTTATATATTATATATTATATTATATATTATATATATATATATATATATATATATATAAATAATATATATGAAACTTATATATATAAAATATTAATATACTTATATATTATATTACTATATATATATATATTATATATAATAATATAATATATATATATATTATATATATATATACGTATATATATATATATATACTATATATATTTAATATATTAATATATTATTATATATAATATTATATACTAATATATATATATATAGATATATTCAGGGACTGTACCGATACCAGGAAAGGAGGCGATACCGAGTACTCTACTTTGTAGGGTTCCGATACCGAAACCGATACCTTAGCTAATATAATAAATACACAGTAATTAAACATATATAATATTTGTGTTACTGCTAGGAACTCAATATTTGCAGATTTCCCTGTACACACCAATCTTAGTCATTATATATTTCATAATTGGTTGTGCCAGAGTATATTTATTTTATAAATATACATTCATACATTTAAAGATAATAAGATGCAAGAAATTAATATTAATAACTTTTTTTATGTTTGTGTATATTCAAAAATATTCCATTCCATTTTCAGTAAGTATTAACAAAGTTTATACTAGCCTTTTTATGTTTAACATGAACAATTTCTTACCAAGACAGAATTTTTTAAAACAGCTACAATATAAAGAATAATAAATTAATAAAGGAAGAAGCTCATTAATCAGTCTGAAAAAGATATAAAACAAAACTGAACTATATATTATATAAACATAAATAATATCACTCTCATAGCCTCAACTTTTTAATAGATAAAGATAGAAATCCCATTCAATTAATCAAATTTCAAAAAATCACAAATTGCAGATGCCAAAACATTAAGGTGCTATATCACTAAGTATTACCTTAGTTAGAGGTCACGTTTCCTCTTTGCTCAGGTGTTTACTCATATTCACCTACCTACACTATCATATTACAATACTCGCTACGCTCATGACTGATGAAGAAGTCGCTATAAATTATTCTGCCTGCAAGCACTGAATAATAAATGAAAACCTTGGCCCATTTTCTGCCAACGGCAATGAAAAGGATTCCTTCTCTATGTAGTCAGACATCTCTCATGTTATTTGTAGGGAACCTCTCTCTCTTCTTCACAAGAATAGTGCAGATCACTTTGAATTTATCTATGTTTGACTAATGGACTGTTCTTCATCTGTCTACGAAGTGATCGGTTCACTTTGTATGAGTTCCTTTGAAAAGGTGAAATGTATAAGTTCAAATGGCCATTATTGCCATGAACTATCAAAGGCTAACATAGTATACCATAATAAATCACTTAAATTATTACAGTAGGTTTATATTTGCTCTGTGAAAAACCACCTTCTCAACTCATTCAAGATGTTTTTGCCAGGGCTTGCGATAAGCGGCTGTCCATCTTCTGTGAATCTTTTGTTTGTCACGCCGAGCAAGCTCCTCTGAGTTATGCTATTTAATATGCATTTCAGAATATGGTTTCACTTCGGAGATGCCATTTTCTGTGGAGGGTTTTTCAGCTAGCTTAAGGATATCCTTATTCTCCCACTTATTATATTGTTTTTTTTTTATTTATTTACAGTGTTTTCCCCGCCTTTGCAACGGGCGAACGATCCTATATTAAAGCTATAGTGAGTGTTGTAACCCCTCTAGAAATCAGTATAAACGCAAATTTACTCAGATGATAGCACAACGCAAGGCTTTACAACTGATGGAAATTTTTAAATTGAGTAGCGAAAACTACAAATTAGATGGAAGAGATTTCCACAGAGCAGATTAACCTGGAAAGAATAACGTATTT
>JABUQX010056659.1:0-29380 GCA_015478945.1 Trachelipus rathkii
CGAGGTTACGACAAAATGGGAAATTGAGCCAGTTAAAATGGTACAATAGTAAAAGGCCCTGATTTGTAATACGTTTGAACGTATTTCAAAAGCTATATATTTTGTCATAAGCCCTTCCTCGGGACCCGATGAAACGGCACGAAATAAAAATTAAAATTCTGGAACGAATATCTTAGATTTTTTTAAAGGAATAAATATACTCAAACTTATTGTATATAGACGGATAGACCTTAATAAGCATCGTTCATATTCGGAAAAAGTAAACCAATATTATTTATTGGTAGCGAGGAGACTAGTTAAAATTTTGTTTATTGGCAGCGAGCGAACTAGTTACAATTTTGTTTATACGCAGCGAGCGAACTAGTTACAATTTTGTTTATTGGCAGCGAGCGAACTGGTTACAATTTTGTTATACAAAAAGTTTAAACACTTATTTATCAAAATATTTTTTAATGTTACTTCTATCCATATTATATACATTTAAACGATTATATGATAAAAAATTATTTAATCCTTTTCCTATCAATATTATAGGAGAAGTCGATTCCGTTAGGGACTTTTCATCGGGTATCGAGGAAGGGCTGAAAATTAGATATTTTGGCTTCTGAATACGTTCAAACGTAGTATAGCTGACTAGACCTAACTTTCCTAAGGACTCGATCTCCCTATGTGTCGTAACCTCGATGTCTAAGTTCACGAAACCTTAAAAAAAATTTGTGAAGGCTCGATGAAAAAAATTTTTCCAAAAAAAATTATGCGATCGGGAACTTAGACATCGAGGTTACGTCAAATAGGAATAACAAGCCCGTTGAAATGATACTATATGAAGGAATACTGAGTTTTAATACGTTTAAACGTATTTCGAAACCAAAATATCTTACTAGTAACTCCTACTGAGATCCGATGAAACGCCACTAAAGGAATCGACTTTTCTCATAATATATTTACTAATAGATTTGAATTATTTCAACAAATAATTGTTGCACAAACGCATATCATATAGCTGGCTAGAGTAATAAATTATTTCGATAGGTAAGTGTTTAAAGAATTGCGATTAAACGTAAATTTTTTATGCTTTTTTAACCTAAGGTCCCAAACTCATATTTTTTTATTATATAAAAAGTTTAAACACTTATTTATCAAAATATTTTAATTATACTTCTATCCATATTATATACGTTCAAACGATTATATGAAAAAAATATTTAATCCTTTTCCTATCTTTATTAGAGGAGAAGTCGATTCCGTTAGCGACGTTTCATCGGGTATTTAGGAAGGCCAGATAATTAGATATTTTGGCTTTCGAATACGTTCAAACGTAGTATAGCCGACTAGCCCTTGAAACAGTAACATTTCTAACGACCCGATCGCCCCATGTGTCGTAACCTCGCTATCTAAGTTCCCGAAACCTTAAAAAAATTTTGTGAAGGCTCGATGAAAAAAAAAATTTTTCCCCAAAAAATTATGCGATCGGGAACTTAGACATCGAGGTTACGTCACATTGGAATATCAAGCCCGTTGAAATGATACATTGAGAAGGAATACTGAATCCTTATATGTTGAAACGTATTTGGAAACCAAAATATCTTACTAGTAACTCTTCCCGAGATCCGATGAAACGCCACGAAAGGAGTCGACTCTCTCATAATATATTAACTAATAGATTTAAATTATTTCTACAAATAATTATTGCATAAACGTATATCATATAGCTGGCTAGGTAATAAAATATTTCGATAAGTAAGTGTTTAAAGGAATGCGATTGAACGGAAATTTTTATGTTTTTTTAACCTAAGGCACCTAACTATAATTTTTTTATTATATAAAAAGTTTAAACACTTATTTATCAAAATATTTTAATGTTACTTCTATCCATATTATATACGTTTAAACGATTATATGATAAAAAATTATTTAATCCTTTTCCTATCATTTATTATAGGAGAAGTCGATTCCGTTAGTGACGTTTCATCGGGTATCGAGGACGGGCTGATAATTAGATATTTTGGCTTCCGAATACGTTCAAACGTAGTGTAGCCGACTAACTCTTGAAACAGTAACATTTTGAAGGACTCGATCTCCCTATGTGTCGTAAACTCGATGTCTAAATTCCCGAAACCTTAAAAAAATTTGTGAAGGCTCGATGAAAAAAAAAAAATTTCCAAAAAAAATTTATGCGATCGGGAACTTAGACATCGAGGTTACGTCAAATTTTAATACCAAGCCCGTTGAAATGATACTATATGAAGGAATACTGAGTTTTAATACGTTTAAACGTATTTCGAAACCAAAATATCTTACCAGTAACTCTTTCTGAGATCCGATGAAACGCCACTAAAGGAATCGACTTCTCTCATAATATATTTACTATGGGTTTGAATTATTTCTACAAAATATTGTTTTGTAACATATCATATAGCTAGCTGAAGTAATAAATTATTCCGATAGTAAGTGTTTGAGAATGCAGTTAACGGAAATTTTATGTTTTTTTATAATTGGTAGATAAAAAGAATCTCTTACCCTTATGCAAACCTTAAATGTGTTAAATAAATATTTTAATAGTAATCTTCAATATCCTTTATTTTAGACATTTACTAGTAAATCTTTGCCCCAATTCCTATCTATATTATAGGAGAAGTCGATTCCATTAGCGACGTTTCATCGGGTATCGAGGAAGGGCTGATAATTAGATATCTTGGCTTCCGAATACGTTCAAACGTAGTATAGTCGACTAGCCCTTAAAACAGTAACATTTCTAAGGACTCGATCGCCCTATCTGTCGTAACCTCGATGTCTAAGTTCCCGAAACCTTAAAAAAATTTTGTGTAGTGTCTATCAAAACCAGATTTTTTCAAAAAAAATTATGCGATCGGGAACTTAGACATCGAGGTTACGTCACATTGTAATATCAAGCCCGGTGAAATGATACTTTAAGAATGAATACAGAGTCTTAATACGTTTGAACGTATTTGAAAACCAAAATATCTAAATATTAACTCCAGGATCCGATGAAACGCCACTAAAGGAGTCGACTTCTCTCATAATATATTTACTAATGGATTTGAATTCTCACCAATAATTATTGCAAAGGTTCCTACGAAGACCAGAGTAATTGACAGTATCTTCAATTAGAGAATGTTTAAGATGGTCAACGAGTACATGCTTTTTAACCTATGTCGCAAACTCTAATTTTTATTATATAAAGTTTAAACACTATTTATCAAAATATTTTAATGTTGCTTCTATCCATATTATATAGTTGAAACGATATATGATAAAATTAGTACCAATCATTTTCCTATCTATATTATAGGAGAAGTTGATTCCGTTAGGGACGTTTCATCACGGGTATCGAAGAGCTAATGATGAATATTTTGGCTTCTGAGCTCTGTTCAAACGTAATCTCTATTTCGACAACCACCAAACATTAACATTTCAGGACTCGATCTCCTATGTGTTGTAACCTTGATATCTAAGTTCCCGAAACCTTAAAAAATTTGTGAAGATGATAAAAAAAAAAATTCCCAAAATTTTTTGGTTTCAGGAACTTAGACATCGAGGTTACGTCACATTGGAATATCAAGCCCGTTGAAGCGGTACTTTAAGAAGGTAATATAGATCTTTATACGTTTGGTATCATTTGGAAACCAAATATCCCTTTAGTAACTCTTCCCGAGTTGATGAAACATACACTAAGGTTGACTCTCATAATATATTAACTAATAGATTTGATTTCTACAAATAATTATTGCATAAACGTATATCATATAGCTGGCTAGGTAATAAAATATTTCGATAAGTAAGTGTTTAAAGGAATGCGATTAAACGGAAGGTTTTATGCTTTTTTAACCTAAGGCACCAAACTCTAATTTTTTTGTTATATAAAAAGTTTAAACACTTATTTATCAAAATATTTTAATGTTCCTTCTATCCATATTATATACGTTTAAACGATTATATGATAAAAAATTATTTAATCCTTTTCCTATCATTTATTATAGGAGAAGTCGATTCCGTTAGGGACGTTTCATCGGGTATCGAGGACGGGCTGATAATGAGATATTTTGGCTTCCGAATACGTTCAAACGTAGTGTAGCCGACTATCCCTTGAAACATTTTTAAAGAATCGATCTCCCTATGTGTCGTAAACTCGATGTCTAAATTCCCGAAACCTTAAAAAAAATTTATGAAGGCTCGTTAAAAAAAAATTTTCCCAAAAAAATTATGCGATCGGGAACTTAGACATCGAGGTTACGTCAAATATTAATACCAAGCCCGTTGAAATGATACTATATGAAGGAATACTGAGTTTTAATACGTTTAAACGTATTTCGAAACCAAAATATCTTACTAGTAACTCCTACTGAGATCCGATGAAACGCCACTAAAGGAATCGACTTTTCTCATAATATATTTACTAATAGATTTGAATTATTTCTATAAATATATTTCGTAAACGTATATCCTTATAATAACAGATAATAAAATATTTCGATAAGTAAAGTGTTTAAGGGAATGCATTAAACGAAGGTTTACAACTTTTGCCCTAAAAGATTTTAAACTCTAAGTACTATTATAAGTTTAAACACTATTTATCAAGAATATTTTAATGTTCCTTCTATCATATTATATACGTTTAAACGATTATATGATAAAAAAATTATTAATCTTTTTCTATCATTTATTATAGGAGAAGTCGATTCCCCGTTAATAACGTTTCATCAGGTATCGAGGACGGGCTGATAATGAGATATTTTGGCTTCCGAATACGTTCAAACGCGATTAGCCCATGAAACAGTAAGAGGTCTCAAGACTCTATTTCTAAGCATCATAAAATCAAGGGCTACATTGATAAACCTTGTAAATTAGTCAAAACTTTAAAACGTGCTCCAAAGAACAGCAAGGTAAAGACTTAAGACTCGGTTCCCGATCCAAATAATAATACCAAGCCCGTTGAAATGATACTATATGAAGATACTGAGTTGTAATACGTTTCAACGTATTTCGAAACCAAATATCTTACTAGTAACTCTTCCTGAGATGTCATCATGTGGGGAGGAAGTCGTTTGGGCTCTTGATATGTTTACTAAGATCTTGAATTATTTTCTACAAACAGATTTATAAAGCGTAATATATCATATAGCTTGGCTGAGTATCGTATTGATAGTAATTATTAAAGAATACGTTAAAACGGAAATTTTATGTTTTTATCCTAGAAAGCGTCAAAACTCATTTTTATTACTATAAAAGTTTAAACACTTATTTATTAAAAATATTTTGAAATATTTTGCATCTATCCATATTATATACGTTTAAACGATTATATGATAAAATTAATCCTATCACCTATCTATATTATAGGAGAAGTCTATTCCATTTAGGGACGTTTCATCGAGTATCGAGAAAGAGCTGATAGATATTTTGGCTTCTGAATACGTTCAAACGTAGTATAGTCGACTACCGTTCAAACAGTAACATTTCTAAGGACTCGATCCCGCCCTATCTGTCGTAACCTCGATGTCTAAGTTCCATTTATTAAAAATTTTGAGAAACTAATGAAAAAAATTTTTCCAAAAGAATATGCGATCAAGGAACTTAAGACATCGAGAGTTGATCTGTGTAGATATCAAAGCCACAGTTGAAATGATACTTTAAGTGGAATACAGGTATTAGCCACGTTTAGACATGTTGGGAAAGCAAAATCTTGCTCTTGAGATCCAGTAAAACGCCACTACAGAGACGCTTCTCTCATAATCCTCGTTTACTAATAATTTAAGATCATTTAACAAATAATTATTTATAACGTATATCATATAAGCTGAGCTAGGAGTAATAGATATTTCGACAAGTAAGTGTTTAAAGGAATACGATTAAACGGAAATTTTTATTTAACCTAAGGCACCAAACTCATATTTTTTATTATATAAAAGTTTTCTTATTTATCGAAAATATTTTAATGATACTTCATCCATAATGCTCTATACGTTCAACAATCTGTGAAAAAGAAATTATTTAATCCTTTTCCCTATCTTTTTATTAAAGGAGGGTCGTTTTGCCGTTAGGACATTTCATCAATTATCGAGGAAGGAAGCCAGATCTTAGATATTTTGGCTTCCAGTCACGTTCAAACGTAGTATAGCCGACTAGCCAGCAAAAACGGTAACATTTCTGGGACTCGATCACCTGACGGTATGTAACCTCGATATCACAGTTTCAAAACTAGCATTGCTCGAAGGCTCGTTGAAAAAAAAATTTTTCCGAAAAGTCTGAATCAGGGACTAGAACCCTCAAAGGTTCATTAGAATATCAAACCGGTTGAAATGATACTTTAAGAAGGAATACTGAATCTTATTACGTTTGAACGTATTTCGAAACCAAAATATATTACTAGTAGCTCTTCCTGAGGTCCGATGAAACGTCACTAAAAGAGTCGACTTCTCTCATAATATATTTACTAATAGATTGAATTATTTCTACAAATAATTGTTGCATAAAAGTATATCATATAGCTGGCTAGAGAAATAAATTATTTCGATAAATAAGTGTTTAAAGGAATGCGATTAAACGGAAATTTTTATGCTTTTTTAACCAAAGGTATCAAACTCATATTTTTTTATTATATAAAAAGTTTAAACACTTATTTATCAAAATATTTTAATGTTACTTCTATCCATATTATATACGTTTAAACGATTATATGATAAAATTATTTAATCCTTCTCCTATCTATATTATAGGATAAGTCGATTCCGTTAGTGACGTTTCATCGGGTATCGAGGAAGGGCTGATAATTAGATATTTTGGCTTTAGAATACGTTCAATAGCCCCTGAAACAGTAACATTTCTAAGGCCTCGATCTCCCTACATGTCGTAACCTCGATGTCTAAGTTCCCGAAAACTTAAAAAATTTTTGTGAAGGCTCGATGAAAAAAAAAATTTTTTCCAAAAAAAATTATGCAATCGGGAACTTAGACATCGAGGTTACGTCACATTAGAATATCAAACCGGTTGAAATGATACTTTAAGAAGGAATACTGAATCTTATTACGTTTGAACGTATTTCGAAACCAACATATATTACTAGTAGCTCTTCCTGAGGTCCGATGAAACGTCACTAAAAGAGTCGACTTCTCTCATAATATATTTACTAATAGATTGAATTATTTCTACAAATAATTGTTGCATAAAAGTATATCATATAGCTGGCTAGAGAAATAAATTATTTCGATAAATAAGTGTTTAAAGGAATGCGATTAAACGGAAATTTTTATGCTTTTTTAACCTAAGGCACCAAACTCATATTTTTTATTATATAAAAAGTTTAAACACTTATTTATCAAATTATTTTAATGTTACTTCTATTCATATTATATACGTTTAAACTATTATATGATAAAAAAATTATTTAATCTTTTTTCTATCAGTATTATAGGAAAGTCGATTCCGTTAGAGACGTTTCTGGGATTATCGACTCTGTCCTGACCCTGAATATGGTGGCTTCGAATACGTTCAAATGTAGTATAGTAGATGGCCCCCTAAAGCCAAGTAACATTCCTAGGCCTCGTCCTACGTGTGTCAACCTCATTGACTGATTCCAATCTTAAAAAATTTTGTGAAGGCTCGAAAAAAAAAAAAGTACTAAAAAAAAATTATGCGATCAGGAACTTCGACATCGAGGTTACGACAAAATGGGACCAAGCCCGTTGAGATGATATTATATAAAGGAATACTGAGTTTTAATGCATTCAAATGTTCCCGAAACCCAGAAATAATCTTATGCATTATAACTCTTTACCAGGATCCGATGAAATATATTAAAAGAGTCGACTTCTCTCATAATATATTTACTACAGAAGTAGATTTTGAGATTATTTCTACAAAATATTTGTTGCATAAACATTATATCCCATATAGCTAGCTAGAATATCAAAGTGCCTTTCTGATAAATAAGTGTTTAAAGGAATGCTGAATAATAGGATATTTTTATACTTTTTTAACACAGGCATTAAATATATCTTTTGTTATATAAAAAGAATTAACACTATTTATTAAAATCTTGTGTTGCTTCTATCCATAATATATACATTAAAGCGATTATATGATAATATTTAATCTTTTCATCAAATGCCTGGAAGATCGTTCGATAGGACGTTTATGGTGTATCAGGAAGAATGATGATTCAGATATTTTGGCTTCGAATACGGTTCGACTTAGTATAATGACTAGCCTTAGAGCAACATTTCTGGGACTCGATCTCCACCATATCAATGAAGCCTCGATCTGGTTCCAGGAAACCTTAAATTTTTTTGCGAAGGCTCGATGAAGCATTTTTCGAAAAAAAAAATTATGCGATGGGGACTTATACGCTCAGGATTGAATCAATAACTCAACCGAGCCCGTTGAATTGTCGATATTTGAAGGATTACTGGGTTTTAATACGTTTAAACGTATTTCGAAACCATAATATCTTACTATTAACTCTTGTCGGTCCCTGATGTAACATAATCTCGAAGAGTCGACTTCTCTATAATATGTTACTAATAAATTAGAATTATTAAATAATTGTTTGCATAAGCAGTAAATCATATAGCTGGCTGATAATAAATTATTTCGATAGTAAGTGTTTAAAGGAATTCTTTTAGAAATGTTTTATACTTTTTAATCAAAGGCACCAAACTCATATTTTTTATTATATAAAGTTTTAGCATAACCATCAAACAATGTTACTTCCATTCATATTATATACGTTTAAACGATTATATGTTAAAATTATTTATCCTATCACAATATTATAGGAGAAGTCGATTCAGTCATGGACGTTTCATCGGGTATCGAGGAAGGGCTAATCGTGAATGTTTTGGTTCCGAATACGTTTGTCCAAGCGTAGTATCATTAGTGCCAAAGCAATCTTTATTCTAGGACTCGATCTTCTATATTGTCCTTCCATTTGGATGACTAAGTTCCCGAAACCTTAAAAAAAATTTGAGATGGCTCGATGGAAAAAAAATTTTCCAAAACAAATTATGCGATTGGGAACTTAGACATCGAGGTTACGTCACATTGGAATATCAAGCCCGTTGAAATGATACAATATGAAGGAATTCTGAGCTTTAATACGTTTGAATGTATTTCGAAACCAAAATATCTTACTAGTAACTCTTCCTGAGATCCGATGAAACGCCACTAAAGGAGTCGACTTCTCTCATAATATATTTACTAATAGATTTGAATTATTTCTATAATTAGTTGTTGCATAAACGTGTATCATATTGCTGGCTAGAGTAATTAATTATTTCAATAAGTAAGTGTATTTAAGGAATGCGATTAAACGGAAATTTTTATGCTGTTTTAACCTAAGTACCAAACTCATATTTTTGTATTATATTAAAAGTTTAAACACTTATTTATCAAAATATTTTAATGATACTTCTATCCATATTATATACGTTTAAACGATTATATGATAAAATTATTTAATCCTTTTCCTATCTATATTATAGGAGAAGTCGATTCCGTCATGGACGTTTTATCGGGTATCGAGGAAGGCCAGATAATTAGATATTTTGGTTTCCGAATACGTTCAAACTTAATATAGCCGACAAGCCCTTGAAACAGTAACATTTCTAAGGACTCGATCTCCCTATTTGTCGTATCCTCGATGTCTAAGTTCCCGAAAACTTAAAAAAAAATTTTGAAGGCTCGATAAAAAAAAAAATTTCAAAAAAAAATTATGCGATCGGGAACTTAGACATCGAGGTTACGTCACATATGAATAACAAGCCAGTTGGAATGATACTATATGAAGGAATACTGAGTTTTAATACGTTTGGATGTATTTCGAAACTAAAATATCTTACTTGTAATTCTTCCCGAGATCCAATGAAACGCCACTTAAGAAATCGTCTTCTCTCATTATATATTTAGGAATAATTTTAAATTATTTCTATAAAAAATTGCTTTATAAAGGTATATCATATAGCTGGCTAGAATAATAAATTACTTTGATAATTAAGTGTTTAAAGTGATGCGATTAAACGGAAATATTTATGCTTTTTTTAACCTAAGATACCCAACTAACTTATTTTTTTCCCCATTTTTAATTTTTCCGAAACCGCCGAGACTTTTCAAAAAACTTAAAAAGGCACCCTTTAAAAAATATTTTAATTAAAGTAAAACTGGATTTTAGAGGAGGCTAAATTTAAAAAAAAATCCCCATTAACAAAACTCATTAATTATATAAAAGTTTAAACACTTAGTTATCAAAATATTTTAATGTTACTTATATCCATATTATATACGTTGAAACGATTATATGTTAAAATTATTTAATCGGTAAGATTCGATAGTTTGAAAATAAAAAAAAAATTCAATCCTCAAGTTTTCTTTTTTATTGATGAACCTTCGGCCTAAGGTAAAATTCGAAGGTAAAAAAAACTTTGTTCTTCAATTTTTATTTTGTATATTGGTGAATCATCGGCAGAAATTAAAATTTTAGGTAAGAATAATTAAACAATCAAAAAAACAAACAAAACTAAGGAAATAGCATGAATAATGGTTATTTTCTTCTCAATTTTAATTTTGATTAGTGATGTTTCATCGAGTAACGCGAAGACATTTTAATGAAAAAAGAGAGAAATTCATTCTTCCTTTTTTTTATTGATGAATCATTGGCTGCTTCTACTGCTGCCGCTTTTACTTCAGCTTCTGCCGCTTTTACTTCAGCTTCTGCCGCTTTCACTTCCGCTTCTGCCGCTTTCACTTCCGCTTCTGCCGCTTTCACTTCAGCTTCTGCCGCTTTCACTTCGGCTTCTGCCGCTTTCACTTCGGCTTCTGCCGCTTTCACTTCTGCTTCTGCCGCTTCTGCTTCAGCTTCTGCTCCTGCTGCTACTTCTGTTGCTGCTGCTGTTACTATATTTGACAACGCCTCTTCCTTCCAAAATAAACAAGAAGCAGGATCTCCTATTTGAACCCCATCTGAAAGTTTGATGCCTCTCAAAAATGAGACAAACAGGCAGTCAGGGGACCATTTTTCGTGTTCCGCACAGGGATCTTCATTCGCCTCCCAGTTTTTGAGTCCAAGGCCACAAGAGAAACACTTCACGTGATCGCTAAGGTTATAATAATAAAATCCCGCCTCTGCTAATTTTTCTGGAGTCTGTTTAACCTTATTAGGCCAGCCCCTAAAGGATTGTAAACGGGTTTCGTGCCTTTCAAATTCCTTGGCTCGGGTTCCCAAATAAGGACGAAGACCGAGACTCGACATCGAAGTTTTTGTATTCGAAGATTTAGTTAAAATGTTTAAACTATCGTAATATTCTCGCGACGCGTTTGCGTCCCTTCTCCCTGAATCGTATACATCGATGCCACTGGTTGATGCGATGCCGGCATTCGCTGAAAAGTTTGACGAAAATCGATTTTCACCTTCTATTGGAATATTTTCAGTTTTTTTTCCTTGAGCGAATGAACAGTGGGGACTTACATGTAAATGTTTTCCTTTCGGAGTGTCTCCCAGTATCCATTGAAAAATAATCTGATGGCAAAATGCGCACGCGCAATGGTCTTTATTTCTCAAGTAATAAAATCCCTCTTTCGCCAGCTCTTCAGGAGAAATGAAAGATACGGGCCAATCTATGAAGGTAAATAGTCTTTCTTTCTCAAACAAAAGTTCGGACTGTGGACATATGAACGTTTTAGACCTTCGAGGTCGGCTATCATCAATCTCCATCATCGATCGAAAAAAAATTTTCTTCAGATTTAGATATTGCCCAGATGAAAGGTTGACAGATACCAGTGTCACAGCGTGCGCGATGCGCGGTTTATATCAGTGATTATTGAAAAAAAAATGAATAAAAATTTATTTTTTATGTAATTTAAATTCCACGAACTATATAAATATATAAATATATATAAAAAAATATTTCTATATATATATATTTATATATACAGGCACAAACAATAAAAAAATAAAAAATTATTATAGTGATCGTTCATATCTTTAAGCTTTTATTTAGTAAATAATCAAGTTGTCTTTCAAGATATTTTGGGTCACAGGTTTTCTGTTACGTTTCGGGAGGGTCACAGAAAGGTGCTTCCAGCCTTACGAAATACGTCTAAAAATTTATTTATTTATCAAAGCTTCTCAACCAGTTAAAAAGTAAGAAATTTCATTTTTTTAGTCACTCGATAATCTAAATATAGTATGAGAGATTTACAAATTAAATAAATAAAAAAATTAAAAATAATTTTTTTTAATAAATTTAAAAGCATATTTTTCAAAAATTTCTTTACTACTACATACAATACAACGATATATTAATCATTTAATGATATTCATTATTTCCTTTTCCCTTTTCTTTGCACTTTGTGATTTTCCTACCCAATTACACGCTTGTTTTACGAATGGCGAAAATAAGACAGAATACTCTTGTGTATATTTCCCGATCACAGGAGAGCAGCAAAGTTATTTTTATAATTTGTATTACGTATATGAATCGAATATTTTTTTATCAAAATTAGAGAGCCATTTTTGCAAGTCGTTTCCCGATCTTGAAATTAAACTGATGTTTTTACCACCATCAATGAAATGTAGTATCATCAGTAATGGCAACTTTTATAAACGCGGCTTCCGCCCTTTTAAGACTAAAAGAATTTATTTTTCCGAATCTACGATCAATCTCAAATTTAATGTCCAGGTTCGTAATAATAAAAAGTATTTAAATTTTACTTTTAAATCAGACACTACAAAAAACCATAAATTTTCGCACCTAGTTTTTACAACTAACTTCTATGACAATGATAATTTTAAAAATCTCTCAAAAGCGAATGATGAACGCGCCGCGCATATATACGAACTTAAAAACCTCGAATTTTGCGGCTTGGAAATAAGAGGAAAATGCGCTACTTTTTGTTCTAACACTCCTCCAAACTTAAACGGAAAACCCTTATTTATTCAAAACACTACCGAATTGTTTACATTCGACGATTTGCTTCCAATAAAATATTTTAATTTGAGAAATAATACTCAAACAGAAAAAAACGTTTTTTCGTCTCCAAATGCTAATGTTACACAATCAAATATTAAAGAACAAGATGGTACTAATAGGACTTTTCGGTCAATTGAAAGATTAAAAAAAATAAATGTTGAGAATGTTAACCGACCGGATGAATTAGTTCTTTCAACATCACCCATCAATAGCAATACTATAAATATTCCTTCCGCAACGATATCATGGATCAATGAGAGCGCTATTTCTTATGCTAATACCTCTTTTTTGGCTGAAAAAGATATGAAATCGAGTATCAAAGAAGTTGATTCGACTAATAATCCGCCTATTATCATTGAGAAAAAACGCAACATCAGTACAGAAATATATTTGATAAACGGAAAAGATCAAGTCACGACTCATTTTGGAAACGTAATTCCAACAATTACCAATTTTGTTAACGTGACTCCAACAATCACCAATTTTATTATTTCACCGATATATGATGAAAAAGCTGAGAGTAATATTAAAACTTCAACTACTGCGTTATTCGATAAGAAATTTAATATCAAAGGAAATGTAAGCTCTAAAAATATTCAGATATCAACTTTCGATAGCATAAATTCATCGAAAATTACCGATCAAAAAAGCGATAACAGTACCTTAGGCCATAGTGATGCGAAAATGACCTTAATTATCGTTTTTATACTTTTCATTTGTCTTAGTCTAAATTTAATTTTGTTAAGGCGATTAAAACGGAAATAAATTTGATATCGATTACGAGGTAAATTTAATATTATTTGGATGTATGTATTATATAGCATTGATATTAACAAAATAAAATTAAATAAATAAATTCTAAATAATTTAGCAAATTTTTTTCATTTTCCTCTTTTGAAATGTTTTTCTACTTAAAGAAATTCCTCCCTTTGCTCTAAATTTTTGTTTATTTTATAGTATCGGAATCATTCCACGAAAATCAGCGACAGTCCCCGTTTAGAGATGACCGTCCGCGAAAGCGAAAGTCGAGTTATGGCTCGAGCTGAAGTGGCATTTGCCGAGGCCTGAATTTTCCGATGACGATGCTTACGTTACGTTGTATACGTAGTTTTTCGCTCCAATGAGAAGGAAGTCCTCGTCTCTTTGCAAAAATTGAAAAAAACGACGCGATTTTGGTTTCCGTAGAAAATTTGCAATGCCAAATCGCCCGAATTTACGACCAAATTTGAGGTGATTTCGTGAACTATTCTCGACGCCGTGGCGGTAGATATCTTCATAGTAGTAGAAACCAGGCGTGCTAGAATTTTAACCAAATTTAATTTCGAAATTTAATGGTTTCAAAGCAACTCTTTGCAGCGATCAATGGTTGGTTATAAATTGATATTGATTGATTTATTGATTGATTGATTAATTTTTGATCGATGTCGGAGGTTAACCTCAGCGCGCGTGCAGAATACAGCAAACTTGGTGGTTTAAAGAAAGAAATGAATGAATATGAATAAATAATTATCATAAATTAAATCGTTTTGTTTTCATTTATTAATTTCATCATCTTGGCTAAAAAATCATAAATAAAAACAATATATATATATATATATATATTAATAACCAACTAATTTTAAAAAGGTTAAAAAATTACGTAAGAGTTAGTTTATTTAAGAATAAATACGCAATTTGGAATTCATATACGTAAGAATTCTTGCTTGTGAATAATTTGCATGAGTTTTCGATACTGTGAATAAGTTTAGAAATAAATATAATTTATAAGGTAAGTTTTCATTGAAATTATATGTATTAAAAGTGGTCTTTTTGAAAGTTTTGTGTGATAATAACTATTTAAGTTATAAAATACAATAATCAATCAAATATATTTTGCTAATGCGTAAGAGGGCATTTATTTCAAACTGAAAATTATATTTTTGAATTATTAGGTAAGAATTTTTATATTTTGTACTTTTAAAATGAAATTTTGACTCAATAAATGACAAATTAAAAAATTTAATTATTGTTACATATTTCAAATTAGCAATATTTGTTATGCCCAATTTGTTTCGCTTTCCAAAAATCGCATATTCATAAATTTATATTCTAGAAATATTCGTTTCACCTTATTTGTTTCAACAAAAGGTAAATTACAAAAAGTGAATTGTAGTCCATTAATATTATAAATTTCATATAATGGTGATTGTTTCACTAGTTTTTTTTTGCTTTAAAAAAGCTGTATTTTGCTAGGTTTATTATTCTATGAATATTCGATATCCCTAATTTGTTTCAGCAAAAGTTGAATTACATAATGTGAATAGCACTTCATTTGTTTTCATATATATATATATTTATATATATATTTATATATATATATATATATATATATATATATATATATATATATATATATATATATATATATATATATATATATATATATATATATATATATATATATATATATATATATATATATATATATATATATATATGGTAATACTGTAGACAGTGACCCGCATATTTTGAGACCGAAAACTTTTATGTCCACAAAAATTTCTAAGTTCAGAAAAGCTACGTTAAGTTAAATTTTTTAAGTAAATTCTTTAATGGCAATCTTCTGGAATTATGCCCAGAAGCTTGCCGCTAAAGAATTTTCTTAAAAAATTTAACTTAACCTAAGTTTTCTGAACTTAGAAATTTTTGTGGACATAAAAATTTTTTGGTCTCAAAATGTATGGGTCGCGGTCTACAGTATTACCTATATATATATATATATATATATATATAAGTTAATTTTCATTTTTAATGGAATTGTAAAACTATTCTGGAAGATTGGTTAGTTTATTTTAAACAGTATTTGCTATATAAAAATAAACTATATGTGAGAATTCTAAAGTTGAGTTTTGTTTGTATCGCATTAACATTGAATTTCCATTTTATAGAACATTGTTTATGTTTTATTTTTTCTTGATACAAATCCGCATTTAATTTTTATGTTTTCTTTTATAACTTGCAAAATTTTACCCATAAATTTAATATACATTTTAAATACGTTACTTTTTATCCTTTATGTTACGTTAAAAAAATAAAATTATTAATTTTTTCAATATGAATTTTTAGGAATAAACATAAATATATAATAAAATTAATTTTATTGTTTAATTTCATTACTTAAATTTCAGAATACACTCTAGATATGAAAACGAAAAAGAAGTCGCGTTCTCGCTCTAAGGATAAATATAAAATGATTTCGAAAGCTTCCAAAGGTTTGAGCGAAAAAGATATGCAAAAAGTGCTTCGTAAAATAAGGAAACTTAAGTCATACAAGGGGGGTGATGAAAGCGATGAATCAGTTTCACCTTCGTCTTCTTCCTCTTATTCATCAAAATCAAAACCATCAAATTCTGGTGAATCCACCTCATCGACGTCAACAACATACAAAGAAGAAGAAATCATTCACACCCAACGACATAAAAAAAAGATTGAAAGCGCTTCTAAATCAACTGATGAAGGTAGAAAACATAACCTACATCAAGATAACTACCTCGGATATGACTATTACTATATGGACTCTACGCGTGAGTTTTAAATTTATAAAATATTCGTTTTAGTATATTTCAATTGCTAATAAATGATATATATATATATTATAGCTATATATATATATATATATAGTATTAGTATATATATAGTTTTATAGATTCTATATATCTATTATGTTATATACTATATATAAAAATGGTAGTTTTTTTTTTTTTTTATTTTTTAACTATGGAAAGATACATGCATGTAACTAGACAACTACAAGCAAAACATTAAACAATCGATATTCTTGTAATCAGCGATGAATTTTAGTTAGGAAAATAATAAAAAAAAAATAGGAAATGTATTAGCAATAACATTTTTTATTTTTTACAAAAATAAGTTATTAGAGTTCTTGTGGAAGCCTACGCTGAAGTTCTAAGATTATAATAATATTTATGGTGTTATTGAATTCTTATATTAGAAAAAATAATTTTTTTTTAGATTTTCATCGATGAAATTGCTTGCTGAAATCAAAAACGTTATTTATTTTCCTGTAGCTGTTATAGATTTTTGGTTACATGCGTGATAAATTCGTGAGGTTGGCATAATATATACTATATTATATATATATATAGTTATATATATATATATATATAGCTATATATTATAATATATTATATTACTTATATATATATATATGAATATATATATATATATATTATGATATATAATATATAATATATTCATACTATAGAAAGATACATGCATGTAAAACTAGAAACTACAGAGCAAAAATACGTAAACAATCGAATTCTTGTATATCGCGATGATGTTAGTTTAGGAGATAATGTTAAAAAAATTAGCAAAAGCTTTAAAGAGGTATTTTTTAATTTTTTACTAAAAATAAAATATTATAGTACTTGGTGAAACGCAGCTAGATCTAAGATTATACTGAATATTTAGGTGTTATCTAATATATGATTAGCTATAAAATAATTTTTTAGTTTCAATCGATGAACTTCGCCTTGTTGGAGGTCAAAACGTTATTTTTTTCCTGTAGCTGTTAAAATTTTTTAGTTACATGCATGATGATTTCGTGAGGTTGGCCTATATATATATATATATATATATATATATATATATATATATATATATATATATATATATATATATATATATATATGTATATTATACATTTTAAAAATATATAATAGAGTTTTTTTTCAAAATCTACGATGGATTTGACGAAAAGTCTACAAATACTACAACCATACCATCTGAAGAGGAAGACGGTGGGAGACCATTTTCTGACAAAGAAGAAAACACTTCGTTTAAAAACAGGGGAATAAAATGTTATTTTTGCTCTAAGGTGAGTTGAAAGATTGCTTGCGCAACCTATTTCATCATATCGTTTTGTACCGCTAACACACTCGTTGCTAATGTTTTTTTTTTATTTTTTATAGGTCATTCACCGATCTCTTTCGGATCACTTGAAATCAAAGAATCACGAAAAAATTAGCAAAACGATGAAGGATCTAGTAATAAAATGCGAGCAACAAGTGCACTTTTACACCTTGAACAAAAATTCAGTCGGGGCTTTGTGCGTAATGTGTAATAAAATTTTTACCAACATGGGTAATCACCTAGGGACTAGACACAAAAACCTAAACCGTTCCCAACGAAGAGAGCTTAAGAAGGATAGTCCGACAGTAATAGGGGGACAAAATAAATCAAAAGGCAAAAATGATAGAGATGGTGAAGTTGCTGGTGAGCATGACTCTGAAACCGAAAAAGGTTCGAATAAAATATCGAAATCGTGGATAGAACACTACCAGAAAATAGAGAATACTTTGATTAAAAAGTATAAAACATTTCTAAAAGAAAACAAGGTTTTATACGAAAAAATTCTACTGAGATTTCAAAACATCGAAAAAAATATAGTAGATGTATTTTCGGCGCTGCGATTAAAACAACACGCGACATTTTCGGCCGAAAAGGCGGCCAAGGCAGATAATCTTCAGTTTCACGTGTTGGGCATGACAATGTACGAACACCGCCAAAAATATTTATCACTACTAATGGAGTGGGCGAAAAGAAGTGCGCTTTCGCCGAATACCATGACGATGAAAATTGACGATTTCGTCAAATTTCTAAAACAAATGATAAAAATAAAAGAAATTCAAGCTGGGGTGAAAAAACACCTAAAGGGTTTCATAGCCAAAGAGATTCCTTTTTTCAAAAGACATTTAGCGAACTCTAAAGCAGCTTTCGAACAGAAAAAAGAAAAGAAGGATGTGGGTAAAATGATTTTCGCCGAAGATATCGACAAGGTGATTAGTCACAATTTTTTCAAATCCGGAATGAAGTGCCTCATCGACGGTAATATTAACTCCAAGATGTTCACGCCGGCCATTCAAAGGAATATTGTCATTTTTTTACTTTTGACAGCTTCTTCGGGGAGGTCCGGCGTTATATGCAATCTGACGATTGAGGAGTACAATAACATAAAAAAAGTTCAAACTGTGAGCGAGCTCGTTGGCGGCGCTGATGTCGCAAGCTCGGATGAATTAAAAAATCTTTACGCTCTAAATTGCGAGAGACATAAAACTCAAAGCATGTACGGAGACGCGACAATCATCTTGACTAAAACCTGTAAAATCGCTTTAGACGCTTACGTGGAGCACGTCCGACCAACATTTCTCGAGGAGGCGAAGCGACAACAGGCCAAGATCGCGTTCGAAGAGGGAAACGAGTTAGAAGAATCGATGAGGACACCAAAAAGATCAGATCATTTCGATCCTATGAAAATGTTATTTTTAAGTTATCAGGGGGGCTTTTTAACGACTCAAGCGCTAGGCAACGCAATGAAAAAATTAACAGCTTGGTGCGATATGGAAAAACAGTTTACAGCCACGTCCAACAGGAAAGGCACCACTACGGAAACGGCTGTTTTCCAACCCGAGATTAAAAAAAACGTCGCCCGCCTAATGTGCCACCACGAAAATACGGCGGAGAAATATTACAACGCTACTGTAAGCACGATTTCCTTGGCAGATACCTATTTGCAAACTAAAAAAGGAGAATTACTTTTACATTTTTCAAATAATTTTAGAAAAGATGGCGGAGAAAATATTCAAACAACGGAAGGAAAAATACAGTGGGAAGATGAGAAGGAGCGCGATGAAAATATTCTCGCGCCTCGTAATAAGTCGCCCGGTGAAGTTGAAGTGGTACAAGATGACGTACCCGCTAAAACATCTAATGATTCACCCGATGAGTCCTCCGGACACGAAACGGATAAAGCATCAGAAAAGGTGCCAGACGAGCCTCTCGAAGAGGAGGAGGAGGAGGAGGAGGAGGAGGAGGAGGATGCTGATAAAGCACCAGCGCCGGGTGAAAAATCAGGCCAATCGTCCGATGAGTCATCATCTTCCGTTCAAGAAGCCGATGACGAGAAACGAGATGAAGAGGATGTCGAAATGGAAAAAAATAAAGAAGAAGAACGAGTTTATTTTACATCACCCAATATTTCCACAAGTTCTGTTACTCATTTGAAAAGCAAACGCGCTAGAGAAAGAACACACACAAAACAACAACAACAACACACAACAACAACAAACAACAACAACAACAACACACAACAACAACAAACACAACAAACAACAAGGTAGAGGAATAATTGAAATAAATCAAACGCCAGAGAAAGGAAAAACTGGAATTGAACGACAAAAAAAGCGCAAACAAAGCGGGGACAGCGAAAATAAAGAACAGCGGGATCAACAGCTGCGGAAAACACCCGACCAATCGATTGAAACAATTTCTTGCCAACCCTCTTTCTCCTATTACAAAAATATAGCGATGCAAAATACTGGAGAAGCTAATAAAAGAACAAAATATATTTTAATTACGTATACCGATTTTCTCATTAACACACACCAATATATATTATATATATATATATATATATATATATATTATATATTATATATATATATATTAATATAATATATATTTATATATATATATATATATTATATATATATATATATTATATATATATATTTCTTTTCAGATATAACAACGAAGGACGATTCAATATTAAGAGATATGCCGCAACTACCTTCTACTTCTACCCCACATTCGCATATTTCTTCTGCAAGCGGAATGCCCGCTTTTTATCATCATGTGCACTTTCTTGAATCCGGTGGTGATGACGATGATGAGCGAGAAGCAAATTCCGAATTAATAGGTAAAATATATTTTTCATAAATCTTTTACATAAGTTTTTAAATAATTTGCAATGAAATTGGACAATGTTCATTAATAGATGATTTTTTTAGAGACAAGAGACCGAGTCATCACTTCAAAGAAAAAAATGAAATTAAACCTTGATGAGATGAATGATTTTGTAGAATTTAAAGCAGATGCGCAAACTAAAACGTTGATGAATCTAAGAAATGAAAAACCTATAGAAAAGAATAAGCTATTCAGCGATGGAGAGAGGAATTGTTTCTTCGAGATTTTTGAGGATGAGGTCAATAATAAAAATGATAAAATCTCAGCAGAGTCCATTAAATTGAAGCTAAGCCCGTTGGCTATCAAATTTTACGCTAAAGTACTAGGAGCAAATGAAGGGGTCGTAGTCAATAGGATAAGAAGTACCGTTAGGTCTCATATCATGTCTCTACAAAATAAAATGAGAAAGAATCTCGAGCCAAAAATTAAGCGAAATCGCAAAAAATGATAAAAGATGTTCGTGACTCCTATTGATTGGTGTCGGATGGATCTTTTATTTTTATAAACCTGTTTAAAAAAAAATTATTTACAAAGCTTCTTCGTGTATATACTTTGATGAATAAAGTTAATATAGTTTAGGACAACTTACAAATCCTAACCTTATTCAATTTATATATATTACAATATTATATATATTATAGTATATAAATATATATATATATATATATATATATATATATATATATATATATATATATATATATATATATATTTGTTTTTAATAAAAAAAATTCAATAGTGCCTTTTTTTAATTTCCTATTTCAATATGTGATGGTGTAAAACCCAATGGCTATTTTTCTACTTTAAAGTTAAAAAAACATTGAAAAATATTTCTACCAAACGATTTATCATAAAATTTCTATTAACATTTATCTTCGGTATTTAAAGATGAACATTTAATTCATGAAACTTTTTTCTTTTTTAAAAAATGAGTCGAGAAAATTCCCCAGAATCTGCTTTAAATAGGAAAATAATTCATTAATTAGATTTTGTTAGGAAACCTGTAAAATCAATCTCCAAAAAAAGTTTTTCACAGGCTCCTATCGTGCCACTCATAAATGTCACGCCACCGTTGGAGTAACAGTTTCTTGAAAAAAGTTCATAATTCCCACATAGGTTTCGTGTGGAAACTATATAACAATATTTACGTCAGATTTTGGTTACAAAACTTTGAAATTCAACTTACGTGGGATCTTGTATTTAGAAAAAGAATCTTTAACTCACGTAGTTATACGTTTAATGCTCCATAGCATTACAAAAACATACTATAACTCACGTAGATATACATTAAATGCTCCAAAGGAAAAACTTTATGCGAGATTTCTGTTATGAAATTTTGATACCTTTTGACGTTAAAATTGGTTTATTGGTTATAAGCATAATCGCCATGTAGGTTTCGTTCGGAAACTGTATAACAATATTTACGTGAGATTTTGGTTACATAATTTTGGAACCTACTTAACGTTAAATTCTCGCATTTATGAAAAGAAACTTTAACTTGCGTAGAAATACGCTTAATGCTCCATAGAATAAACCTTATGGGAGAATTTCTTGATCGAAGCGAGAATTCCGTTAAAACAATAGATGATTTGTCCGACATCGATGTTTGATGATAATAAAAATTTATTTGTTTTTATTTTTTATTAAATGATATGATTAAATAAAGGTATAAAAATAATTATAATTTTTTCAATTTCAAAAAAATACATACACATATTACTCTAAAATATAAAAATATGGTTAGATAAAAAAAAAAATAAATAATATATATATATATATATATATATATATATATATAATATAAATACTATAATATTATATATATACTAGTAATATATATATATATAATAGTAACAGAAGTAGAAGATAAATGATGTAGATTATATTTTCTCTAATCGCTCGAAATAAAAAAACGAGTTCTCTCGACGACATCGTTGGGATTCATCTCCTGGTGGGTGAAATTAAAGTGGATTGCCCTCCCCATGAAAAAATTTTCAAAGCAGTCACGATCTGCGTATTTGTATGAGGGAAGTTCTTCGTCAAATATTGCCTTTGTCGAATACTTTTTCAAAACAAACATTTGAGGCAAATCTTTATAATTTTCGTCGACCTCGTGAATCATTTCTCGGAATTCTTTTCTTTTCTTATTTTTATCTTCCTCATCAATGAAGGGGGATGAAAATAGCGTTTCGCTACATGATCGTAATGCAAAATTTAATGATGTAATTCTTAGAGAATCCACCGCGTATCTCATGGTCATCAAATTTGATAAACTATTTTCAAGAATTTTATTGTGATCGCTGTTGTTGTTCACATTTACCTCCGGTTTCACATTCTTGTAGTCGTATATTATCGGATGTGAAACCGGGAACTTTAATTTCGGTTGTTCTTTCTCCTTTTTAATGCCTGTTTGATGAACATCGCTTTTAAATTTCTTAGTATTATTTTCCTCCAGAGGTAATTCGAATCCTCCACAGGTAACGTAATCACGTATAATCAGATCATTAACAATTGTCTGAAAATGGGAAAATGAGTCCCGATTGAAGCAAATATCGTCCAACTCGAAACCGATATACTTTTTACAAAGAATAATAGCTAATAAAGCAATATCCCCAATGTTGTCGACCCGATAATGATTTATGCTTACTTTTTTTATAGTAATCAGACTATTAAGGGGTGAATTTGCTAAATTATCTCGCAGTTTTTGCTGATACTGCCGCTGCTGTTGTTCATTTTCATACCCTTTCTTTTTCTCTTTTATATTTATTTCCGGATAATGGGTATCGAAAAATCGTTCACAAACTGCGTGCATCTCATCAATTGAAAGTCCAGAACTTGCTTCAAAATAATTACCTATAATAAAAGACAAGAGGTTTGAAAATTTTCGATCAGATTTATAACGTTCTTCGATGGCCCGATCTATTTTTGTCGTGTATACACTCTCGTTTATTAAAATATTGTTGAACGGCGGTGGGGTTATATCCGGCAAAGGGCCAAATTTAAATTCGAGAGCTTCGTTTTGTGGGCACATATTTTTGATGAATGGATTTACTTTTGACTGCCGAATTCCATGTAGAAGAAGTATTATCGATGGCAATCCCATGACATGCGGAAGACTAACCTTCTTAGTTTTATCAGATAAAATACCCAAAAGTAAATTCACGACGTCGCGATATTTTAGCTGTTTAATTCTTGTCCAGGAAATTCCGAACACTAGCCCTAAATAAAGAAGTAAAATATCTAAACAATCCATTTTCAGAGAATTCTGGAGTGAATTAATCTTATTCATCGACACATTTCCATCGGCAGAAACCAGTTTTAGTTCCATTTCGCTATTTGCTACTGATCTCGATAATTTTTTCAAGACTTCGAGAAGCGAATAACAGGAAATGAGGTGAGATGCTCTAGAATAATCATTAAAATACATATTCATTTCGGTGTTTAAAGTGTAAGTTCTCTTTTTCCTACGATTAAAAAGGTTCATTTCTCTAAAAAGCCATGAGTCATAAAGAAAGCGGTGAATGTTTGCCATGCTCAAATTATTTATTATCACTCTTTTAAACAGTTGTAATTCCTTTAGGTAGGTGACCGGTGTAACGTAATATGTGCGCAAAAAAAATACAATTTTAGAGTTAAGTAATTCGTTGGTGTTGCTGAAAATAATTTAATATCACCAACACCGACATCATTACATATATATAATACTGCGTTGAAATAAAATAAAGATAAAATACAGGAACGATATTTCATCGCACTTTTTTGGTCTATACAATTTTCTAAATTTAACATATAGTCGATATAAAGTTGTGAAGATTTAATAATTAGTTCAGTATTCACATTTGTTGCTGCATCAGCACACGCGTTATTGTTTATGGAATGATAATACTGAATTTTATCTAAACACAACCGAATGATTTGGCCATACGTGATAGGGATGTCGACTAATAAACGGAAAAAATGAGCGCCGTCCATAACCGCTGCATCATTAGAAGAATAACATTTTTGAAATAAAAATTCTTCTTTATAAGAAGGCATGATTCCTGATCCAAATTTTGGTAAATATATGTGGCGATAGTCTTGTTCGTAAATATCATCTGAAAATGACTTGAAAATTTCGGTATTCCCATATACTTCTTTTGAACGTCGAATACTGTTTTCGTTCACGCGTCCTTTTTTATCTTTCTTATATCCTTCGTTTAGATTTTTAAAATGTTTCATCGCTAAATTTAGAAACAAAATTTTTTGGTCTCGAAAAATAACTCTCATTGACTCTTCATTAAAAAATAAAGGCCCGGTTAAATTCAAGTTATTTAGTTCATTTATGCTCGAATTGTTTTTTTTTCCCCACTAAAGAATGAGATGAACAAACGAGTGTGTTAAAACTTTCCTTCAAATTATTTTCTCTGGCATTCACTTCATATTGAAATTCTTTCACGGTACTTTGAATCAACCTCAAGGTTTCTTGCATTTTAGGGTCTACGGGAGATGTCTTGTCGGACATATAAAACGAAAAAAGAAAAATCCTGAATGATATATTCTAATTAGGGAAAATTATTAAATTATTTTTATTATATCCACGGTTTTCAAAACAAATACGGGATGTGTGAACGCTACCTAAGCACTACTGAATAACCTGAGGGATATTCAAAAAATGGGTTAAAAATATTTCGATTAATTGAGATTATGGAAAAATATTTATTACAAATATAAATTTGTTTATATTTACAAACAGATTCAGGTGTATTTTTAAAAGATTAACAAGTGACTTAGCTCGCTCATCTTGTGCCAACAGATTTTGTGTATTTTAAAAAGATTAATAATTCCCTCATAACTCCGGTCCTTTTTTCGTCGGAATGTTACCTCACGGTTATCTATATTTTTTTTCTATACTATAATTTTTAAACGTGCCATTTTCCGTGATGTATTATTCGAACCTTTTCATATCATCATTTGTTTTGGGCCCCTTTCCGCCGAGAAGAACACTGGGAGCGTAGCGAGCGGTGTCGTGTAATCCCGTTGACCTTAATATCGCCCTTTAGCATCAATACCGGAGGTTGGCTTTTTAGACCCAAAATCGATAATTTTGCAAAAAAAAATTATAAATGTTTCGATCGACTTATGCGGCATCATCTTCGGTCAACCAGATTAAGAACCCGTAAGGCCCGTTGAGTCAGCGAAACCGGTGAAACGTTTCAGTTCTTAATCTAATGATCGACTTATGTGGTATCGTATTAGGTCAATCGGTTAAACGGATTAAGAACTCGTAAGGTCCGTCGAGTCAGCGAAACCGGTGAAACGTTTCAGTTCTTAATCTAATTGATCGGAAGTGGACTATTCACTAAATAAGTCGATCGATCGGATTAAGAACTCGTAAGGTCCGTCGAGTCAGCGAAACCGGTGAAACGTTTCAGTTCTTAATCTAATCGATCGGAAGTGGACTATTCACTAAATAAGTCGATCGATCGGATTAAGAACTCGTAAGGTCCATCAAGTCAGCGAAACCGGTGAAACGTTTCAGTTCTTAATCTAATTGATCGGAAGTGGACTATTCACTAAATAAGTCGATCGATCGGATTAAGAACTCGTAAGGTCCGTCGAGTCAGCGAAACCGGTGAAACGTTTCAGTTCTTAATCTAATTGATCGGAAGTGGACTATTCACTAAATAAGTCGATCGATCGGATTAAGAACTCGTAAGGTCCGTCAAGTCAGCGAAACCGGTGAAACGTTTCAGTTCTTAATTTAATTGATCGAAATATCGGTCATTCACTAAATAAGTCGATCGATCGGATTAAGAACTCGTAAGGTCCGTCAAGTCAGCGAACCCGGTGAAACGTTTCAGTTCTTAATTTAATTGATCGAAATATCGGTCATTCACTAAATATGGATATCGATCGGATTAAGAACTCGTAGGGCTCGTCGATTCGGCGAGATCTTCGGAACGTTTCAGTTCCTAATTTATTTGATCGGAAATGATCCATTCGACTCGCAATCAATGAACATTTGCCAAAAAAAATACTTATGCGGTATCGTATTAGGTCAACCGGATTAAGAACTCGTAAGGCCCGTCGAGTCAGCGAGATCGATGAAGCGTTTTAGTTCCTAATTTAATTGATCGAAAATATCGGTCATTCACTAAATATGTCTATCGATCAGAATAAGAACTCGTTAGGCTCGTCGATTCGGCGAGATCTTCGGAACGTTTCAGTTCCTAATTTATTTGATTGGAAATGATTCATTCGACTCGCAATCAATGAACCTTTGCCAAAAAAAATTAAAAATACTCCGATCGACCTATGCGGTATCGCATTAGGTCAACCGGATTAAGAACTCGTAAGGCCGGTCGAGTCAGCGAGATCGATGAAGCGTTTCAGTTCCTAATTTAATTGATCGAAATATCGGTTATTCACTAAATATGTCTATTGATCGGATTAAGAACTCGTAAGGCTCGTCGATTCGGCGAGATCTTCGGAACGTTTTAGTTCCTAATTTATTTGATTGGAAATTATCCATTCGACTCGCAATCGATGAACCTTTGCCAAAAAAAATTAAAAAATTCTCCGATCGACTGATGTGGTTCGTATTAGGTCAACCGGTCAACCGGATTAAGAACTCGTAAGCCCCGTCGAGTCAGCGAGTTCGATGAAGCGTTTCAGTTCCTAATCTGATTAATCGGAATGCTAGCCGTTCAATAAATAAGTTGATCGATCGGATTAAGAACTCGTTAGGCCCGTTGAGTCAGCGAAATCGGTGAAACATCACAAATCTTTCAAAATTGAAAATATTTAAGGGAAAGAAAAGTAATACATAATATAAAAAAAATTTATTTGAAGTATGATAAAAATAATATACGAATGTAAATACTTTAGGTATATTTAAATGAAAAAACGCGTTTTTCAATCGTTTTCAATTTCCCTTGGCCTATATCGAAGTTGGTTTCCCCCCCCCCCGTTGAAAAACCTAATCGTTTCTCGGCGATGTAGTTTTTTTGTACGAAGCTAGTTCATCTTCGAAAATCTTCTCCGTGTGTCTCTTCAAAAGTAACATTTGAGGCATATCTTTAAAATTCTCGTTAGCCGCATTTATTATTTCTGCAAATAGCCGTTTCTTTCGCCTTATATCCTCATCGTCGAAGAAGGGAGACGATAATAACAATACAGCGGACGATTTCAATACAAAATTTAGTGAGGTTATTCTTAAGGCGTTGAAAGAATATTTTGTTGAAAATATGTTTTTTTGTTTTCGTTCCAAAATGTTTTTAATTTTGATATTAGATATCTCGGGTATAACATTTTTGTAGTCGTACAAAAGTGGATGTGTAACCGCATATTTCAATACCGGATCTGCGCACTCGTTTCGAGAAGTAAATTCTTTCTTAAATTTTTTAAAGCAATTTTTCTCTTCGGGTATTTTAAACTCGTCATGAACGATGTAATCTTCAATAATTAATCTTTTTACAAGTTTTTCAAATTGCGGCATTTCAGGTTGCGAGAAGCAAATCTCTTTTAAGTCGAAACCGATATATTGTTTATACAAAACAAGACTCCTTAAAGCCAGGTCTCCGATATTTTTGAACTGATAGACATCGTCCCTTAATTTTGTGATTGTGAACAACGAATTAAGTGGCGAATTTACAAAATATTCTTTTTGAGATACCTTCCAATCGTCAAAACGAAAAACATTTTTTGAATATCTATCACACATATTCGAGTATTTTTCAGCAATGGAGAGATCTAAAGTATTTTGAAATAAAATTTCTTTTACAAAACGAAGATGGCCAATATTTTCTCCTTCCGGTGGTTCACAACGGTTCCGAATATGGTCGCCGAATAAACCCGACACCATATATTTCTCCTTGGGTGTTTTAATTTCTCTCGTAGGAGATGGGATCGCTTTTGAAAAATATCCAAATTCATATATGAATTCTTCTTTCGAATTACAAATTGCTTTCATGAAAGGATTTATTTGCGATTGGTCGATTCCCAACAAGTGAAGTACTATCGATGGCAACCCCATGAGGTGCGGCAAGCCAATAGGTGGCTGAATCGTTTCGGGTGGAACTCCAAAAACAAAATCAATAACTTCTTCATAATTTAATCCTTGCAACACTCGCCAAGGAATTGCGTATACGAGACCGAAATAAAAAAGTAATATATTCAAGCATTCGGTTTTAAGAGATTGCTTGACCGAGTTCATTCTCTCTTCCATCCGTTTACTAGAAACTCCAGTAGCTAGAGAAAGCTCGATCTCGTTGTTTTCAATCGAATTAGAAGACTGTTTTAAGGCTTTCAGAATCGAGAAACAGGAAATAGGGTGAGTCGGGTTCGAATATTCATTAAAACACAAATTCGTATCAGCATTTAAAGGGAATGGTCTCTTTTTTTTTCTCTTATTAATAAGATTCATTTCTCTAAAGAACCAAGAATCAAAAAGAAATCGGTGGATGTTTGCCGTGTTTAAACGGTCGATTAAGTACGATTTAAACATTTGTACTTCACAAATAAATGTAGTGGGGGAAACATAGAATATTCGAAAGAAAATGTATAATTTTAGGGTCAAATAGTTCGTCGGGGTTGCCGAAAACAATCTTAGA
>JABUQX010056660.1:0-12500 GCA_015478945.1 Trachelipus rathkii
TAGGCGGAGAGAGAGAATTTCCAGATGTGTAAATATGTACATCGAGCACAGACAGCTCTAGGAATCAGAGTCGACAGCGGAAAGCGAACGCTTCAAATATTGCTCATGCATAAAATCAAGGGAGTAAGAATGCCCAGGACTGCAAGCAATTGTGAATAAACTGAATGACTTAACTGATTTGAATGGGGAATGGTTTCCAGAATGACGAGAGTTAAGGATTTAGGATGATTCACTACTATGATAGGATACACGCATGTAAGGGAATAGGACTTCACAGGATGTTCAAGCCACGACGAACGTATTGGGCACGCGGCAAGCTCAGCGAGATCAAAAGCGCTCGAAACATTTGTCGAAGAATAACTCAGGATGAATCTCAGCCCCGTTATAATCGCAACAAGAACAAGAATTCAGGAATCTTGGGTCAAAATTAAAGAAGGAGTCGCAAAATTAGAAAACAGACGATCGGATTGCAGGAATTGAATCCCCGGAACAGAATGTATCCCGGCATAAGAAGATGAGCCCAAATTTAGAACCCTGTCAAATATAACAATGATTGGTATGTCTAAGATCTCCTATCTATCTTATATATATGAAACAATTAGGTTACAACAATATAGGATGCTATGTATGATAGAACCTACCCCTGGTATATATAAGGTAAGCCAAGAGGGGTTTCACTATATGGGGGAAGGCAATATAGCGCATCGTCAATGGCCTGCACCGAGTCAAGCAACATGAAAATATGAGAACTGTCAACAAATATCCCGACACTCTCGTTAACTATCTTAATGATCAGATAGCAGAGATTAGTCCTTTATTAAAATTATAATCATAAGCTTAACATAAGGTGGTAATTAATAATCACTAACCTTGAAACGCAGCGTAAATAGGAGCTTTCACAAATTTCGTTCAAGGGTGATATTTGTAGGCCTATTAGCGGATATAAAAAAAAAAACCCTTCCCTGTGCTTCATGGCTTATGTGCCTTTTTATTAGAATTATTTACTTTTTAATAAATATACAATTATTATCATAGCAAGAGATACTAAAAGAAAAGAAAATACTGGTATAGTATCTATAAATGGTACAAAGGTTTTCTATAATTATTGAAGCGATAATATGAATAAGATTGTATGTATCACAGGCTGGAATCAAAAAATGGTTACAAAACGTCCAGACTGTATGTATAAAAACATTTCCGAGATTATATGAACATTACCAAAAAAATCAAAACTAGCGAATTGCCAATTTGACACCATCGGATGCCAATGATCAATATCTCCCTTATATGAATGAATATATATATATATATATGATATATATTATATATGATTATATATATGAGTATGTAATTAGTAGGGAGAGGTATAGATATGGTAGTATAAGCTATGTTGAATAATAGGGGTATTATAGATGGTATAAGGGTATATTATAGAAGTATTATGTATGTTATATAGTATTAGGAGGGTATTACTTATATATAATATTTACTTGCAGATATATATATATATATATTGGGCTTTCCGCGAAAGAAAAAAACGAATGTGGGCTGATTGATATGTTAAGGGTTGTGTTCTTTTGGTGTTATGACAAAAACAAAAACCCATTGGTTTTTGTAATCATAGTATAAACCATAGAATAGAGGCTAATGGTATCTTGTTGGGCTTATTCTTATAGCGGTTTTTATGGCATATTTGTTTGATGGTTTTTTTAGAGTAGTTTTTAACAGTCTTCATATTGTTTTGTGTATGGCAGATATTCACTACGTGGGAAAGACTTGTTTTTATAGCATCGATGGTGGCTATATGAACCTATTTGTATTTTAGAAATCCCATAATTAAATTTGGTTTATTGATTCTTAGGATATGTGCAAATGTGTATACGGTATGATTAGACTGTCACTGGTTACAGGCCACTAGGTTATTCATTTATTATTGAGTTTTAATATTACTCCTAAAGTAAAAAATAAGAGGGTATAATTATTACATATACGTAAACTCCTATTCGCGACAAAAGAAAGGGTTAATACGACGATTTATTATGGTATACGCAAAAAAACAAAACGGCATAAGGAAAGCTTTGATTGAGAATTCAACCTATAATGATATAGCAAATGAATTGCTTCTTTACGCTTTATATTGAAGTACTAGGGAATGATAATTACTCTGTATGTAAACTTATAGAGGATGCTGGTAGGTGTTTAACTGATTAAGTCATATTGGGGTATTATGTAGTCTGAGTATAGTGTATAGTGCAATATTTATAATATATATATATGTGGGTTAACTAATATTAGTATATATAGTAATAGAAACAGGAATTTAGAGAAGTATATATTATGACTATAGTACGTATAGAGGAGAGAAGAGAGAGAGAGAGAGAGAGAGAGAGAGAGGAGAGAGAGAGAGGAGAGAGAGAGAGTTTCATCATTAACAAGTCGAAACTGAAATTATCATTAAGATTTTTATACAAAAAAAAAACTAATTTCCCTGCATTAGCTGTTCCCAATCCTATTTCTAATGTTGGCTGGCGTGCACAAGTCGCGAAAGTTTGAAAAATACCCTTTCATAGCAATTAAGCATTTGAATGCGAGAAGTTGCTGAACGAATTGCTTACTAGTTTTATATATAGACCTTCTCATGGCTAATTTTTCTTTGAGAGAATCTGTACCAAGATGAAGGAGTCACTGCTGACAAACAGTACTCATCGCAAAATAGGTTAACTTTATGAATGGGGAGAATTTTGCCTCTTAATTTATACAATGGGCTCAATTTCAGGATATCTCATTTTCCAGTATTCCTATTGCTGTTGAATACTCATCCTGCCTGAAAGTACTTGCGTGTCTGATAATCTTGGGTTATAACATATACGCCATAAGTGAGGCTTCTGTTATACTAGAGGCTTGACTGATACCGGTAGAATCCTTTTTACTTTTGCGTAAAATGCTTGTCTGTTGAGTGGGCTTGATTTAAGGCTGTTCTAAGCTAGCGCAAGTGTTAAGTATTTTTTCAAATATAAACAGGACATTCACTTAGTTTTTAATAAGTCCATTGACCGTCTAGCTTGTTGCATGTTGTGCCACACACTCTCCCACACATGAGTTTTATTATAAACTTTTGTAAATGTGGCATCGATGGATAGAAAATGATTCCCCAAGAGCGTCGAAAAAAAATTCATGTGTAATATTGAATAAAATTGTGTATTATTGATATATATATATATATATATATATATATTATATTATATATATATATATAATATATATATGAGTAACCTATAACTGAGTATATATAGTATATATATACTAGTATATATAATATATATAATATATATATATATAATATTAGTTCCTCAGCAATAATATAGAAATCGCAGAAAACATTTTATATGCCTTTTTGCAGTTAGCTCTTCAAATTGGAAAGAAATTGAGAAACCATATCAAGCCATGGCTAAAGGAAACAATTAATAAATATAAATATTTTATAAACTATTTTATGCATGTTTTTTTTTATGGTTTAAACCATTGGTTTTTTTTTGTGGTTAAACCATGGTTTAAACCCTGGTTGGTTAAACAATGGTGTTGAAACATCCCACCTAATATATATATAGTATAGTAGCTATATATATATATATATAGGAGTCGATTATATATATATATATAATAATCACTAATATATAAGGGATAGTATAGGATGAGTATTATAATTAGTATATGAAATATTACTATTTATGATTAAAGTACCGTATAGTATATACTATAGGTGATACTAGGTTAGTATATAGTTATAGGAGAGAGAGAGAGATGAGAGATGAGAGAGAAGAGAGATGCTTCAGAGAGAGAGAGAGAGAATTTCAACCCTTTAGAAACACTTACCGAACCACAATCCTAAATTTCTGCTAATTCTAAGGCTAAGGAACGAAGCTCGTAGAAATAAGGGTAAGTGAAGTCGAGTGAAGCAGTCCAAACTGATATAGCCGTAATTTGGGTAATAGATAAAACTTGAACCAATAAATATCGAGCAACAAGTTAAAATATTGATTGAGTATTAGTATACATGATGTAAAAAATACCAACTCGATGTGGATTAAAATTTAGGTTGAGTCATAAAAAATACCAGTGGTTAGGACTAAACACACTCCTCTCTCTCTCTGCTCTCTCTCTCTCTCTCTCTCTCTCATCTCTCTCTCGCTATTTAACTAAACTCTCGCTCTCGGCTCACTCGTCCGGTCTCTCTCTCTCTCTCTAAGCGCGCCCAGTAAGTCTGCTGCGTCTCTCCTGCCATGCCTTCCTAATACAACGATTATTACGTTACTTTCTATATTGCAGTAATATATTGATTTAATATATATTTATATATATGTTAAAATGTCCTGATATGTAGTACAATCCTAGGTATAACTTGCGAGAAAAGACAGTTAATGGTTTACCATTCTGCATATATATGTATGGCATTGATTAAATCATAGACTTAAAATCTGTATGCTATGTGTTATGTCCGCTGTAATATTATGTATGGTGTTCAAAGCTAAATAAATATCCCATCCGTGAAATTAAATTTTTTATATACAGCACACTTACTGCTATGGTTCGTTTTATTAATACCATAGGGTGGCTTTCAGTCGGTCTAGGTTCGTTTTATTAATACCCCGAAAGATGGCGCCCTTTTCCAATTTATGGCATGAAGAATGACGTATAATACGTTCGATTACGTCAATATATTAAAGTCTTATAGACGTTTAATAAATAAATTGTTAATCAAATACACGTCATTGCGAGTGATTTTCATTGATCAAGGATGTCTTTACCGTTGTATGATTCGCTGCGTAGCCTTAGGACAACTTCTTGGTGTTGAGGTTTAGTAGACATGTTGAACGATTTGTAGTTGTTATGAGAATAGTAGCAGCGAAGTGTATATCATGAGTGACGCGGATCGGTAGTGTGCGGTGGGGTTCAAGGTAACCCGCGGGATGAGATTCATGTCTTTGCATTCTCAGCAGACAGTACATCAAGTGGACGTCTGATATGGCAGTGACTTAGATTGTAGCCCAGCACCGAGGGGGAGTGTCATGCCTACTTGGAGGGATGCGATCAATCATATATAAACCTATTGAAAATAAGAGAACCAAAGCCTATAAAAAGTATGCCATTGCGAGTCCTGAAGGGTCTCATGCAGTAGTATTTCGACCCGTTTTCTATCTTTTTAAAGCAGAAATGCAGTGCCAATAAATAAATAAATAAATAAATAAATAAAATAAATAAATAAAAAAAAAAAAAACTAAATAAATAAAGCAGAAGTTTAATCAAATTAAAATAATGTTAAATGGGGTTTTATGCACACTCGTTTAAAAAATTACTATGATCATATGTCAAGTTGCGAAAACAGAATTTTTCATTACCCTATATCTTCAATATATGATATTAAATATATAGTATATTAGTATATATATAATAATATATAGTATATAATATATAGTATTAATAGTAATTATATATATATAATATATATATATTATATATATATATATTATATTATAATATATATATAATACTATAGTATATACAGAGAGAGAGAGAGGAGAGGTAGAGAGAGAGAGAGAGAGAGGTTCTCTGACAAATCATGCAAAAAATGAAAGGTTGCTCCCGACCCTCACCGATATTCATGAAACTCTGTATAAAACAACAACACAACAACAACAACAACAACAACAACAACAACAACAACAACAACAACAACAACAACAACAACAACAACAACAACAACAGAAAACTACCATCCTGAAAATTCGAGGTTCCAAAACCGTTTGAGGACCGCACCGCCCAGAGCAATTCCCAATTTTGGGAGTTTCGGCGAACGTCTCTTTCTTCAAAGACTGACAACTTCGGCTTCTCTTAAGATAGAATAAGAATTCAAAGCGCATTTTAAAGCGAAATAATAGGTCTATCAGAGTGTATATAGAACTAAAAAGATTGTAAAATTAAAGCAATATAAAAAATACAAATAGTTGAAATAAACATTTCATAACACCCCCCCCCCCCTTTTTGATGGATAATATTTTAAAAATAATAATTTTTCCTTAAGATTTAGACATTATTTTATCATATTATTAAATAAAAAGTTTTTCTTATTTTTTTTTTCAAGTAATTACTTTTTAAGTTTCATAAAATGAAATTCTATGAAAAAAATTAAATATTGACTGAAAATTTTCATTTTTATTTAGAAAAAGAATTTTAATTAGAAATATAATATAAAAATATTAAAGTAAATATATTACTATTAAATATTATGTTTTTTCAAGGGCATTAAAAAATTAAGAAAAGGATCATTATTTCTAGAGTAATAGTATTACTATTAAATATTATCTTTTTTCAAGGCTATAAAAAAAATTAAGAAAAGTATTCATTTTTGCTATAATGAGGTACTTCAAACAGTCACATCTCTACCTTAACTAACAAAACTATATTTTTCTAAATGTTCATGTGATTCATTCAGTTCATCCTTGTTAAAGGCATAAACATTTGTTCATCCCTCATATTATGTGTGGGACTGAGATTTTATAGATTTTTTTTCTTTCTTTCAGAACATGTATTATGATGACATTTTTTGTCAATACATATTCTTGTATTTTATATATACCTCCTTTAGGTTTCCCAGTAACAGTCTTTTTGTTTGGCAACATCCCAAAATCTGTTTCAATTTTGCGTGACTTAGTCACAGATATCTCGTAGCCCCCCCCCCCCAAAAAAAAAGTCTATAGTTTCTTCTGTTGTAAAAGTCGACAGGTTTAGAATTTGTTTCGACTTCTGAAATCCGATTTAATCTTAAAAAACATACTTTAAAGAAAATAAGCAAACTTTTTATTTCAAAATATGATAAAACAATGTATAAAATATAAAGAAAGAAATTGAATTTTTTAAAATATCTATCGACAAAGAAGGTGGGGAAGAAATTTTTATTTCAACACCTTGTATTTTTTTGACTTTTGATTTGACAGATTTTTTGATTCTGTATACTTTGACAGAACTACCATGTCCCTTTAAAATACAATTTGAATTTTTGTTTTATCTTAAGTAGAACTGAAGTTATGAATCTTTGAAGAAAGAGAGGTTTGCCGAAACCCCCAAAATTGGGGGTAGTTCTGCACGCTCCCTAATGGTATTGGGACCTGAATTTTCAGGAAGGTATTTTCCTGCTAAGATGACTTTATTTACCAAGTTTCATGGAATTTGGTGAGGGTTGGATGCATGTCACTGCCTGATTTGCCAGAGAATACGCCATATATATTCTTCTGTATATATAATATATAATATATATTATATATATATATAGAAATTATGTTGGATTATTGTTTTTTATAGTATATATATTTTTATAATTATACTATAATATATCATATAAAGCCAAAACTTTTCTGACATAATCTATGATATAATAAATGTTATAATAAAATAATATATATAACATAAAATAATATAATATAGAATAATAATAATAAATAATAATAATAATATAATAATAAATAATAATAATAATAAACATTTTTAAAAGGCCTACACATTAAGTCATTACGAAATAGTCAGGATAAGAATTTCAATTACTCTAGTTTTTCTTTAAAGTTATATTATTTCCAGAATTCATCTGAGAGAGAGAGAGAAGAGAGAGAGAGAGAGAGAGAGAGAGAGAGAGAGAAGAGAGAGAGAGAGAGATTAAGTGATAAAATAGAACCTTATGTGACAAGCAGTACAGTATAAGAATTATAACCATTAAAAAATCGTACTAACGGACGAACCAATACAAACCATAAGCTTAAAGGTAAAGGTAACTAAAGTGACATGCATAAGGTAACAAATCAACCAAAGGTAAAAAAAAATATAAATATTTACATAGTAATTGTATTTGCAATTAAATATGCTTGCAACACGACAACTGACAACATAGTGGCATAGAATTCAGCGTGGGGATGTCAGGGGTTTGATGCTTAGTGTTTTGGTGTTAAGATAAGCACACAACATGTCAACAACAACTTTTGAATGAATATTGAAATTATAGACGGGAAAAAGGAGCAAAATATATGAATGGCCCTCTGAGTGCTCACACATTTGAGTTTCAATTAAGATCAAGAAGTTCCATCAAAAACAGATGTGTTGTTCAACAAAGAGGAATTTAGAATAAAGACCGCGAAAATTACAGAAACTAATGAAAAACTTCCAAGCAATGATGGAGATGTAGGAGAATACGAGGTACTTTTTCATAAATTTATTCAAAGAAAATATGTGTGCGCTCGCCAGTATGTAGAATATAGTAGGTGTAATATGGTAAGAGATGGTGGCGGAGAAGTACTCACTGAACTTGCTTGTAATCACTCCAAGTGTATAGTGGAGAGTAAGCTATGTAGAAGAAGCGTGAATGGAACAAAATAATATTCATTGAAATGCAAAGAAATTTCCCTGCCCATCCTAACGTGTCATTTGCTCAGTGTAGTAATAGGGAGGTTCCCTTGCCCTCCTGTCTATATATATATATATATATAGTGATATATATTATTATATATTATATATATATATAATAATATATATATATATAAATATATTATATATATAATATATATATATATATATATAGACGGAGGGCAAGGGAACCTCACTATCACTACACTGAGCAAATAGAACGTTAGGATGGGCAGGGAAATTTCTCTGCATTCCAATGGCTATTATTTTGTTCCTTTCACGCTCTTTCTACATACGTCTCTCCATATACACTTGGATGATACAAGCAGTTCATGAGTACTTCTCCATCCACCATCACATTCCCATAACACTACGATATATATATATATATCTATATATATATTATATAGTATAATTATAATATATATATATAATATATATATTATTATAGATATAATATATATACTATATATATATATAATATTATATATATTATATATATTTTATTATATATATATATATATATATAATTTATATATATATAATAAATTTATATAGATATATATATATATATAATTATATAGTATTTAATTATATATAACTTATATATAGATATATATATTATATCTTGGTTAAGCAAGTGAGGTGTTGCATTCCAAATGATGAGTGGCGAGGGAAAAAATGCTGTCTCCTCTTCAGTTTATATATCAAATGGGCGGCCTGAAGGAATGTGTAAAACATCCGGTAGGAACAGTCCCCGACATGAAATATTCTGCCTTTAACCGCCGAGAGCCAGACAATCCATCCATAGATGTCCTAGTCTCAAGGGAGGGGGAGAAGATAGTCAACTTGGGTATTGTGGTTGGGCTTGGTTTAAACTCTTGTGCTTTTATTTTCCTTAGAGGATAGCTTATGTTTCCTGACGATTTCCAGGTATACTCTGATTTGTCAGTTCAATGTCTGTTCTTTCAGGTAGATTACAGAAGGAGGTGCATGGAGAACGCCTTTCTTCTGGGTGGAGGTGTTAAGTAGCGAGGAGTTGCTTCTTTGTATAATATTGTATGAAAAATGTTAGAAAATGATAATATATATATATATATATTATATATTATATATATATAATATATAATACTATTATATATAAGATAAATATATATTATATATATATATATAATATAATAATATATATATATAATCATATACATTTGTTTTTTCTTTGATATTAATTAATATGCATGATAATGCGTATACTTCTTTGCGTGCACCTATATGCTATTCATTGTGTATGTGTTGGTGTGCGTGTGTACTACACATTATGTGCGTGTTGGCGTGTTACACACATGAATGAAATTCGAAAGTATATGAAGCGGATTTTTATGGAAAATACTTTTCCGGGTCTCATCCTCCTTATTACTACCACCACTACTATAACATATTATTTTTATTTATTTATTTAATTTATTATTATTATATTATTATTATTATTATTATTATTATTATTATTATTATTATTATTATTATTATTATTATTATTATTATTATTATTATTATTATTATTATTATTATTATTATTATTATTATTATTATTATTATTATTATTATTATTAAGGAAAAGAAAAAAAAAGAAGAAGAAGAAGAAGAAGTAGAACTACAGAACTACAGAACACCGACTAAGCAGACTTTAATCCACTCAAGGCCAGTCTGTTAAGTATTTTTGTTTATTTAAATTTGTGGATGTGGTCTACTGTACAAATCTGTTAATAGTTTTCAATAAGTTGATCTAGTAGTGTGGGAGCGCTGTTATAGATTCGTCTGTAAGATAAAGTCGCTCACTTAGAGCATATCTTGCTTCTAAGCAACAAACCATCATAATTGTAATATTTTGCTTATTTGAGTTATGCTCACTCGAAAGTTTCTGTTTCTAGAGAAGAAAACTCATAGTGTGATTGGACTGTGACACGTGCCAAGTGACATATGAGTTTCTACAGAACAGTCTAAGTTTCTAAGCATGCAAACATCATAGTCACAAGTGGGTGAAATGTTTTGGATTATTTCTACTCAGTGTGATCGATTAGATTACCGTCCTAGAACATATGTTCTATGCGGTGAACATCAACCTATTTATACAGTATTCAGTTGACTGTATTAGACACCTGTCTTCAGAATAGATATGTCATTTAGTAAACATCAAGCAATAATTAAGTTATTCGTGTGATGATAGATACCGATTCTAGAACAGATATTGATGCGTAAGTACAGGTTATCATTAAAGTTATTTGCAACAGCTGTTCTATGCGGTAAACATCAAAAGTTATTTACTAACAAGTTATTTCATACAGTTTTTGTAACAGAATTCTATGCGGTGAAACCAAAAAAGCTATTATACAAGTTATCTTCATACAGCTAATTGTAACAGATGTTCTATCGGTGAACATCAAGATATTTTTAGGGTTAGGCGAAAGTGCGTATCTGATGTTATTGACCTATCTTGAGAACGGAACTTGACAAGCATACAAAGAAGAAAATAAGAAAGAAAGAAGAAAAGAAGAAGAAAAATATATAAGTTGGTATGGTGGGGCCGCGCCCAAATTCCCCAATCAAGTAAGATGTCCTTTGAAATTTGGCCGAAATGATCTGAATAGTTCGTTTGAGTTTACCTTCTGTAGGTCACATCTAATTCTAGTGTTTTAATAAAATAAAAATCAACTTAAATTGAAGCTCAAAGACCAATTCCTTAAATTTATCCATACTTTTTCTGATAATTAATTTTTTCCGCTGTTCATTATTTCATAAGAGAGACTATTTCACTTCTCAATTCCACGTTGTAAGTGGAAGACTTTGTTGTATTGTTGGTTGCAAATCGTTATGACAAGTTTATGGGCCATTACTGTGTACTCAATTAAAATATACTGACGACATTAATTGCCTGTAATCGATATAGTTCAATTTTATTTATATATTTGAAAATATTATTAATTTAAGAAGAAGAAGAAGAAGAAGAAGACTACTTTACAGTCCACTCAAAGCTAGTCTGTAAAGCATTTGTTGTTTTTGGGTATTGATTATTATTATTTATTATTATTATTAATTATATTATTATAATTATTATATTATTATATTATATTATTATTTTATTATTCATTATATTATTATTATATTATATTATATATATATTATTATTTATTAATTTTATATTATTATTATTTATTTAAATTTTTTTATGTCGTTTTTTTATTTTTATTTTTATTTTTTTTTTTTAAATATATTTATATATATAAACTTAATATTAATATAATATAGTATATATATATAATATATATATATAGTATTATATATATTATATTTTTTATCTTTAAATATTATATATATATATTATATATATATATATATAAAGGAATAGAAGTCATGGTAGTAGCTACAGCCTATATTTATTGAAAGTGGGAAAGTTTATAATATAATAGAATTTATATGATGCTGATGACACTTTAATGTTAAGAGATATAAAGTATAATAAATAATATTTACTATATTAGAAATAAACAGATAATAATTAACATAAAATTTGTATTGTTACTATTGAGTTGATATTATTCCAAAATTGGTATTATTACTATTAAACAAATATTAATATAAAATTTGTATTATTATTGTTAAACCAAAATTAATATGTAATTTGTATTGCTATTAAACCAATATTAATATAAAATTGGTATTATTACTATTAAACAAATAATAACACAGGACAACAAATTTTACATTTTTTTTCTGTAGTCAATGATCCGATACGTCTCTTATGTACTTTATTGTGCTGAACTCAAAAATCGTATTGGTTTATGTCTATAACGTCCAGTTTTGACACTATTCACATGTAAACATGGAAAAAAAATTGGCAAAAATTTTTTTCCCTCGAGCAGAGACAAAACGATTGGTTATACAAACAGATAATCTAAATAAAACATTTGTGTCTTGTCCACATATATGTGGTGTGAAAATTTCATATTGATGGGAAAATAATAAAACAGATATAGAGGTTTGTCATTTATAAAATGTTAACA
>JABUQX010056660.1:25000-27500 GCA_015478945.1 Trachelipus rathkii
AATTAACGGACCTTGATGAGTAGAAGTTACACAATTTAACTTAAATTTATAATTTATCAATTTTAAAATGTAAATATATATATTTTTAACATCTTCTAATTGTTATTTTCTTTTCTAAGAAAGAAGATTACTATTTGTAAAGTAGTTCGAAGGTCAATTTATAGATTTTCTTGTAATTATATTTTTATTACTACATCGTAACCTGAAAGCGCGAAATTTTGTAGAATATTTGATGACGTAACAAATCATGGCGTTCGAATCCGTTCATTTGTATTTCGATGTTCGCGATCAATTGCTTTCAAATGGATTTACCCGTTTTTTTTTTTTTTTTAATTATTTTTATTTCATAAATGGAAAAAGTCAAATGAAAATATTCTTAATATTTCAACAGCTAATGCATGATACTGAAAACTGAAACCAAAAGCAATCCTAATGCTTTATTTTGTAATGGGTGACTGTGGGGTTAAAAAAAAAATAGGTAATAAAAACATTGCCAACTAGTCAAGGTCACAAATCTTAAAAATGGAGAAATGCATAAATTAACCTGTTTTAAAGGGAGAAGTAATGAACTTTGATTACTCTATAGATTCTTTCGTTTTTGTATGCAAGCAGAAACAAACGAACGAATGAATTTATTATAATTTCGTGAACTGACGAAATTTAGCAAACCTTACGCAAACTCGGGCTATTTAACAATAGTTAAAAACTCTATTTCTCGAAGTGGTAGTTCAAAATATTTAGTTTAACCACATGTATATTTAGGTGAGAAAATATTGCTTTTAAAGATGCTAAATTTAAATGTGAAATAATAGGCCTACAAATTTAATATTTATAAAATTTATTAAATAGATATAATGAACAATTATGTACGCACCGTGAAATTTACTTCAAATGCTTGAAAAAGGGTTAACCGAGTACCAGAAATTTACGCACCGAACCGCGCATCGCAAAAAGTCATTTTTGTCTCGCCGCACCGCACCGCACTGCATCAAAATGAGCGCATCACGAACCGTACAGCACCGCACCTGGTCCGTTGGCCAATCCTAGTTAGAAATATGTAAAGAAAAAAAAAAGAGTAAAAAAAAAGAAAAGCTCGGAATATAAGCCTGAAAAAGTTAAAATTTCCAAATTTCCTATTAACATATTTACTGCGAGATGCTTATTTTTTTTTAAATTTTGCAGGCTTATTACAGAACAATGGTTATAGGCCTATATAGTTAAAGTCCTCCTCAAACTATCGTTCTAATGCTTTCACCCCCTTTTTTTCAAAAGTTTTCGAATCTATTCTAAAGAGGAAGATTTGGAAATCTCTTAATTCTTCCAATCTGATCTCTGAACACCCAGTTTGGTTTTCGTAAGAAACGCCGTACTGGTGCTGGTCTTTCTCTTAACTATGATTCTTGGTCCTCCACTATTTGGCATTTCGGTGAATCTTTTCTGGGGCACTAGACATATCGAAAGTATTCGATAGGGTCTTGCTCAAAGCTTTATATTTCTGAACTTCCCTCTTACAGTGTCCAAATTTCTTTCTGTTATTTCCTTCCCTCTGATTTTCTTTCCGGTCGGTCTATGGTAGTTATTGTAGAAGGCTACGTTCATCCTTTAAATCTGTTAATGGTGGTGTTCCTCAAGGTTCTGTCCTATCCCCCCAACTCTTTTTCTATTTTTCATTAATGACCTCTTTATCACTTCGTCTCCAATCCACTTATATGCCGATGACTTCACCCTTAATTGCTATTTCCAATTTAAGAGTATACCCACTCAACAGCAATTATCGCATTCCAGGATGGCGGCCTTGGAACAACTAACTTCTGATCTTTCTCGTATATCTAATTGGGCCAAAGAAAATATGGTATTTTCAATACCTCAAAAACATCGTTTCTTCATCTATCTGCTCGGCATAATCTTCCACACAACTATAATATCTTTTTCGAGAACACAAGTCAAACCTTCCTCTGTTCATAAAATCCTTGGCGTTTCCTTTTCTCGTGAACTTAATCATAAGGATTACACTTTACTTCTCTTTCTAAACAAGCTTCAAAGCTGTGGGGTGTTCTGAGGTGTTTCGAATCTTCTCATCATCTTAGTTTCTTTCTATGTATAAGGCAGTTGTTGCTCCTTGTACGGAGTATGCATCACATGGGAACTAACCCAAATGGTCGACAGCACATCAAAAACATTTCTCGTACAGCCCGTCGCAGGCGTTATGACAGGTTAGGTTAAGTTTTGTTGGATTCGTTAAAGAAACTCTAAACAACCAGATTTTTTTTTTTTTTTTTTTTTTTTTTTTATACAAATGCGATCATTTAACCAGTCGATCATACTAGCTTCCATCACATATCTGGGCTGGTTCTCCACACACACTGTTCTCCAATCTTCTTCAGGTTGTCGAACTGTTTCATCACTCTCCTTATATTATCCCTATTACAATGGACACTACTCTTCTGAACTCTCGTAGTCCCAGTACCTCCTCCTTTGAGAAGAGCTCGCGCCGCTCGTC
>JABUQX010056661.1:0-2500 GCA_015478945.1 Trachelipus rathkii
TATATACTTTATATATATATATATATATATATATTTAATATTATATTATATACTTATATACTAATTTGTAAGCAGAAAAACATGTGGTACAACATTGATGGTAGATGATATACTTTTTGTGCTCAATATAATATATATATTATATATATATAATATATAATATATATAATATATATTATAATATTATATATAAAAAATATATATATATATATATATATATATATATATATATATATATATATATATTGATTTATTTATTTAATTCTATTTTTGCACATTTAAATTTTGCATTATTATACGAGTTTATATTTTTGCCTATTGTTCACGACTTGCATAATATAAAACCTCTCCTGAATTTCAGAAATGAATAGAAAGTGCAGAAATGATCCTGACCGTTTTTGTTTCATTTGTGGGAAAGTCACTTTTCCCGAACAGAAGATGAATATAACAAACAACCTTTGATCAAAAAGCTACTTTGCTTACTTTGGAGTAAAACTTGGAGATCAGGATAAAACCTTTGCTCCTCATGTCTGCTGGAAAATGTGCATTGAAGGATTAAGGAGTTGGAGCAAGGGAAAACAAAAGTCTCTCCCTTTTGTTCCAATGGTGTGGAGGGAAGGCAAAAATCATGTTAGTGACTGTTACTTCTGCATGACGAATTTAGCAGTTATGACAAATTTATGAATAATTTTCTTTTTATTTCATTATCTTAAATATATGCATTTGGTAGTAGAAATTGCATGTATGTTTTTGTTTGCTTTAGGAATAAAATCGAAAGAAACAACAACACGTGAATATCCTAAGTTCCATCCTGTCATAAAACCGCGTACCTCCTGTCTTGGACTTCATTTCAGATCCATCCAGAAGCAATTTGCCTTGAGCACAAGACTCGAGGACGAAATGACATATGCTGCGGTCGATGATTGAATGCTGATGGTTCCCTTATGATTGAAGCCACTTTGAGAGGAATTCAACATAACCTTTAAGGCAATCAGAAACTAACAATTTGACTAGGATTGGGATTGTGCCAAGAATCAGCTCAATTGCTTGGAGTCATGGGCTTCGCAAACACAATTTGTTAAGTTCAGAAACAACATTTTATTGGTACCGCCATCGTGAAAGGGAGTTTCGTAAATTTCACTGCTGATCAATCCAAATCTCTTACTTACGCATTGATGTGAAAGGTCTCATTTAACGAATTGGGTGTGGATATGTTCAGAATCTATACTACGAATGGCGACTCGCTTCCACCAAAAGTTTAAAGCCAGGCTTCTTAACAATTGGTAACAAGAAGCATCTTGTTCCTGTTGTTTCAGGATGCTTACTGAAACATACGACAACCTGAAGCATCTGATTCAGATTATAAATTTATATTGGAATGTTGTAAGCATTTTTTATTTAGTTAAAGAAAAGTAAAAAATTTGATTTGCTAAAAAGAACTTACTTTTTTTTTTTTTTTTAAGCTTCAAATTGATTTATTTTAAATTCATTTTATTTAATAATATATATATATATATATAATTAAAAATTTAATATATTTTAAATATATATTAATATAATATATAATATATATATATATAATATATATATATTATATATTATATATATATATATAGAATATATATAATATAATATATATATAGAGTCAGATTTTTTTAATGCTCACAGTATGTAAGTAGAGACCGGAAGCTCCTACAGTAAAACAAAATTATATATTGGAATCAGCCGGAAAATTTAAGGATGGGATTTACTTTTTTTTTTTTTTTTTTTTTTTTTGCTATTCTTAAAATATTTAAAAATTATTTCCCCCCATTTAGGGGGCTCGAGCGGACGGGGAACAGTTTTGAAGTTAAAATTATTCTTGTTTTTTTTTAACTTAAAGGAATACCATAGCGTAAACCGCAAAGATGGCAGGAGTCCGGGGTCTCATCGCCTCCCGGTCCCCCGTCGCTCGAAGCCCCCTAAAATGGGGTAAAAATAATTATTTTTTTAAATTTTTCGACGAAAAAAAAAAAAAAAAAAAAAAAAAAAAAAAAAAAAAAAAAAAAAATAAATCCCATCCTTAGAAAAATTTTCCGCTGATTCAAAATATATAATTTGTTTTACTTTAGGAGCTGCCGTTCTCTAATTACATACTGTGAGCATTAAAAAAATTCTGAAACCATACTATATATATAAATATATATATTATATATATATATTAATATATATATATATATTATAATAATATTAATTATATCATTATATATATATTATTTTTATTATAATTATAATTTTTTGTTTTATTTATTGAAAATTTATATAATAATATATATATATAGTATAATATATATATAGCTTATTTATTTTCATAAGCCTACCGTGAAGCACAAAAAAAACGAAAAAAATATTTTCTTTTTACATTTCGTTAATATTATTGTAATTCAGATCTTAAAATGCATTTCAAGGTTTACCAAACTTTACATAGCATAAAATTAATTTCCGTACTGGTTTACTTAAA
>JABUQX010056661.1:15000-31588 GCA_015478945.1 Trachelipus rathkii
GAAGATGATCATGATCATCTCTTTTTAAGCACCAACAATAGTCTGCTACATATTCACATCCCAGCGGCCCTGATATCTTTCCTCCATGACTTTTATATACTGATTTAACCTCTCACCTTGTTCCCCAATGTAATCTCCGCAGTTGTTTGGAAAGTAGCCTAAATTGGAACTAAGAAAATGCATTTTAATTGACATATTTGCGCCTAATGCTTGAAAGTTCTGCAGCAGTTCATCTACTACATGTTCGTAATCTGTACTTCGGCGATTTCCCAGAAAATTTGTCACGACAGATCTGAAAGAGAGCCAAGCCCTTCTTTCTTTGTTCACCATAACATCAGTGAAGTGAGGATCTGCAAAAAGTTTTCTAATTTGCGGACCGTCGAAGATTCCTGCTTCTATTTTACGGTCACTTAGTTTTGGAAATGCATTTTTTCACGTAACATTAAACATCGCCATCTTTGTTTAGTGCTCGGACGAAATTCTTCATAATTTCAAGCTTTATATGTAGAGGTGGAAGTAAAACATTTTTAGGTTCGATTAGAGGGTAAAACAAAACATTATGATGACCTGGTTCAAGTTCATTTCTGATCGGCCATTGGCGTCGTGTGTAGTGTTCCTTGCTTGCTCGACTGTCCCAAAGACACAAGAAACATGGATATTTAGTGTAACCCTCTTGTTGACCCAGCAAAATAGATTATACCTATAAAAAGAAACATGGAGTAAATAAATTTACTTTGTATTGAGCATAAAAGATCCCTCTTTCTTTCTCAAATGAATATAAAGATACAAATTTTCTGAAATATATATATATTCTTACCTTCATGTCTCCACATTTCTTCCAATTGTTTATTTCATAGTTTAAAACCTGAATCAGATGCTTCAGGTTGTCGTATGGGACCTTAAGTAAACCACGTAGCGGAAAATAATTTATGCTATGTAAAGTTGGTAAACCTTGGAAATGCATTTTAAGATTCTGAATTTACAATAATATTAACGAAATGTAAAAAGAAATATTTTTTTGTTTTTTTGTGCTTCACGGTAGGCTTATGAAAATAAATAAGCTTTAATTATATATATATGTATATATATAATATATAATATATATTATAATAGCTATATATATATAGTATATATATATAATATATATATATATATATATATATATATATATATATATATATATATATATATATATATAGTATAGATGGTCAGATTTTTTTAAAGCTGCATATCTTAAAAACCAAACTCAGCAGCTCCTATAACAAAAAAAAATTTAAATTTTTAAATCAAGGAAAAAATTTTAAATGGTGGGATTTAATTTTTTTTTTTTTTTTTTTTTTTTTTTTTTTTTTTTTTTCGTCGAAAAATGTTAAAAACGAATAATTATTTTTACCCATTTAGGGCTCGATGCCACGGACGGGACCGGGAGCCGAGAGACCCCGACTCCCCTGCCATCTTTTGCGGTTTACCCTATGGTATCCTTTTAGTTAATAAAAAAAAAAGAATAATTTTATTCCAAAAACACTTCCAAAAAACGCTTGACCCCCTAAATGGGGGAAATAATTTTTAAAAATATTTTTCGATGAATAAGCAAAAAAAAAAAAAAAAAAATAATAACCAAAAAAAAACCCATCCTTAAAATTTTCCGCTGATTCCAAAATATAGTCTTTTGTTTTACTGTAGGAGCTGCCCGTCTCTTATTACACTACTGTGAGCATTTAAAAAAATCTGACTTAATAAGTAGTAATATATATATAGGTTTTTATTTATATTATATATAATATATATATATAATATAATATAATATATATAATAATATAATATATATATATAATATATATATAATATATAGAATATATATATATATATATATATATATATATATTAATATATTTAAAGTTATAACATGAGATTTAATAAATATATAATCAATTTGAAAGCTAATAAAAAAAAAAAAAAAAAGTAATTCTTTTAAATATGAAAAAAATTCAAAATTTTTTTTTAAAAATTTTTTTTTTTCTTTTTTAACCCTAAAAAAAATAAAAAATCAGTTACCAAACCATTCCAATACTAAATTATTTTCCCGCTGACGTGGTTTACTTTAAGGTTCTCGTCGTATGTTCAAGTAAGCATCACTGAAAAACCAACAGGAACAGATGCCTTCTTGTTACCATTGTTAAGAAATACTGCTTTTAAACTTGGTGGAAAGCAGCGCCCATTGCATATTAGAACATACTCACACCCATTCGTTAAGAGACCTTACATCAATGCAGTAAGTAGAGATTTGGGATTTGATCAGCAGGTGAAATATTTACGAAACTTCACTTTCACGATGGCGTTTTTTTTTTTACATTTGTTAAAAACGGGTTTTTTGTGCTTTCTTTTGATGGTGGTATTGTTTGTTTTGTTGTGTTTTTTTTTGTTTAGTTTTGGGGTGTAGTGGTTACCAATTAAAATTTGTTGTTTTCTGAACAACAAATTGTTGCGAGTAAGCCAATGACTCCAATGCAATGAGTCTGTTCTTGGACAATCCCAAAACCTAGTCAAATGTTAAATTCTGGATTGCCTAAGCTTATGTTGAATTCATCTCAGAAAGTTGGCATTCAACATAGGAACCATCAGCATCAATCATCGACCCAGCATCATGTAATCTCCTCGGAGTCTTTGTGTCAAAGAAAGTTTCGTCTGAATGATTGAAATTGGAATTCCTAGGACATGAGGACCGGTTTTTATGACAGATGGAACTTCAGATTATTTTCACGTTTGTTGTTCTTTTCGACTTTATTCCTTAATAAGCAAAACATAAAACATACATCGCAATTTCTACTTACAAATTGCATTATTTCCATTTTTAATACAATAAAAAAAAACAATCATAAATATGTCATACCTGCTAAATTCGTCATGAAGAAGTAACAGTCGTCACTAACATGATTTTTGCCTTCCCTCCACACCATTGGTAACAACCAAAGAGCGAGATACTTTTTTGTTTCCCTATGATCCAACTCCTTAAACCTTCAACGCACGTTTTGCAGCAGACATGAGGAGCAAAGGTTTTATCCTGATCTCCAAGTTTTACTCCAAAGTAAGCAAAGTAAGTAGCGTTTTGATTCAAACGTTTGTATATATATTCATCTTCTGTTCGGGAAAAGTGATTTATCCCACAAATGAAACAAAACGGTCAGGATCATTTGCACTTTCTATTTCATTCTGAATTCAGGAGAGGTTTAATATTGTGAATAGTCGTGAACAGATAGGCAAAAAATATAAACTCGGTTAAATTAATTGAAAAATTTTAATGTGACCAAATTAGAATTAATAAAATCAAATATAAATATATATAATATAATATATATATATATATATATAATAAATATATAATATATATATATATATACTATATAGTATATATATATATATTATTATAAATAAATATAATATATATAATATATATATATATTATTAGTATTATAATTGAGCACATAAAAAATGTTATATCATCTACCATCAATGTTGTACCACATGTTTTTCTGCTTACAAATTTAGTATATATATATATATTTATATAATATATATGAATATATAATAGATATATATAGGTCATAATATAGGTGAGAATATATACTATATATATAGAGATATATAATATATATTAATATATATATATAATATATAATATATATATGAGGAGGAGAGATACACGCATACTCGAACGATGAAATTACCCCCCATTTTTAATGGTGCGTCTTTCTCTTTTGCTTTCATATTCTTCACACACTCCATCCTCCAGGCAACAGTATTACTGAACCACATTTATCCACATACCTCATTAACACATGATTTAAAAGTGACACACCCCACTTCTAGAATACACCTTACAACATCCCTTTACATACCTCATATCCCTGTTGCGGGGGAGAAAGAATTTCCCACATCGTATGTCACGTAGCGATGTCGTAGAAGTCGCTAAGGGTAGTTGGGTTGGCCTGCCCAATTAAACCCCCAAAAAAACCCCCTCTCTTGTAAGGAATGTGATGCATACCTCGGAGTAATGGTTCGGTTGGATCGGCCGTAGAACGGACCTTTCTTAACTTTCGGCAAAAGTATGAAATCGTATGCTACACTGGAAGCGTCAAGAAGCAATAAATGTTGAGGAGAAGAGGAGAGAGAGTGAATGGATGTAATAATTAGAAAAGGAGCAAATGATATTTGCTCGCATTACTACTGTGGAACGAAACAGCATGAGCATGAAAGCGAAAAGAGTGAAGTGACGTGGTTGTGGTGTTGAGTAATGTGTACGTGACTGGCTCGTGAAAGAGAGAATGAGAGAGGAGAGAAGGATTGCAATTCTTGTACATGGGAGGTGACCTGTAGTACAAAGCTTATGTAGATCTTGTGTGTGACGCAAGTCGCGTAGATTTCTTAATGGTAAATTATAAGATTTAAATAAGTCAACAGTACTGTATGGTCTGTGACGTAATGGTCCATCCTGAGCAGGAATGTTGGAAGAGGAGTACGATTATTCTGGATAATTCTTGAATGATAGCTCTAGGATGGGGTAAGTCAGGAGCTTTACAGATTGGATAAGTGTATGGGCGGAACCTGAAATGGATTGGATAGTGAAAGCAAAAAAGGGGCATGGCTATAACAGGTGAGTTTGGGGGCGGGGAGAGAAAATCTGACGAAATGCCGTAGGACAGGTATTGATTTCTGTGAAGAGGACGGTTATGTGTGATTAAGTAATACTCTTTTAAAACACACAAGAGCTATCCCATGAGTGAGAACTAGAGTTACTGTAATCGTAGTACGAGATGGGGTATCGAAGTGAAAAGTATGAATGGATTTGTGTGGTGAAGAACAAAGAGAAGATGAGATTATGTGTCTTGGATGGTTAACATCAGTGAAAGGGTTCATAGGAATGGGATTATCGTATCATATTATGTTTTCTATGTAAAATTAAAGTAAGTGGGCGGCCTTGGCAATTAGTGAGGGCTTGGATGGATAGGAAGGTGATACGAAAGGAAATAGGTAAAATAAGAATAGACAGTTAACCGTAGAGCCCAAGACATAATAGTGTTTAAGGTCAAGAAAGAAGCGGCTGCTTAGTAAATCGGAATTTGAATAGTGACAAAGTTGATAACTGAAAACAAAATCTCGGGGGCAAATGACAGGAGAAGCAATTGGTTAAGAGATGCAAAGGACGTGTGTGGATGTGCTAACCAGTAGAAGTAAGAATGTTAAACAGCGAATGTGGAATGAAAAGAGGTTGATGGAAAGCGGGGTAAAGGTAAAAAAGGAAGCAGTCCGGGTTTGAATTCAACTAAATAGCAATTATAAGAAATTGGTCAAAAGAACAGATCTTGGAATTATAGTAAGGGGAAAAAAAGAAAAGAACTAAAAGGTGCATACGTAGGGAGAACACCAAAGGTAACAATGAACACGTTATGGAAAGCAGAGGATGGAATGAGGACAACAGAGGATATAAGGAGCTCTTCTGGAAGGAAGCGCGAAAGGTTAAGAATGAGAATAATGGGGAATCTGCTTAGAATTAAATGAATAGGATGGCTTTTGTAACTGAATGAAATGATGTGAAGGGGAGTGTGGGAAAGCACTTCGAAAAATCTTGCCACAAATTAACCAGTAATGATGAAGGTGTTAGTGAATGTGTTTGGTTTTGATGGTGCAAGAAGAATAGGTTAATTGGATGAGGTTATTAGTGAAGGAGGAAGTAATGCCGGTAGAGTTGTAGAAAGTTGATAAGAATGGTTAAATCTGCCACGTATAGATGAAAATACTAGGGAAATGTCAAGAGCCGGAGGCGAACGATGGTGTGAGTGAGTTGATTGGAAGTTGGTGTAGTGAAGCGATATTATGAGGAGATATAGTCCAAGGGATTGGAGAGAGAATCCTTTGGGTACTATATACCCCTTTATAACGGTAAGTAGAAGAATGTGGGAATTGTGAGAAAATTATAAGACGGAATTAAGTTTATTGAAGGTAGATTTGTTAGTAATGGTAATATGCTGGTATTTTTGGTTGAAAGAGTGCGTCGAAGGACTGAAGGGATAGTTGGTGAAAGAACAAGGTGCGTTTAGGAGTGTAGAGGATGTGTGGATCAAAATCTTTACAGTGAAACAAGGAATGATTGAGAAAATGAGGGAGAAGAAGAAAAATTATATTTAGGTTTTATGATTACAACACGGGCGTATGATAGCGTTAATAGGGAAGCTTTTATGGCAGGTGTTAGTGATTTATGGTTTTGGTGGTAGGCTTCCTGACTGGAATCCAAATGTATGATGACATAAGTGATGCGGTTTCCGGCGATGTGTAAGACAGAATAATGTTAAGTCAATATTTCGGGTGGATTGGCCTAGATTAATAGCGTGCAGTGAGACAGGGTTTGCAGTGTCTCCTGGCTAGCAATTGTGTATAATGGATGGCGGTTATGATAAGGAATTCAGTGGGATGGCAGGATGAATTGGGTTCTCTTTGTCGTAGAATGTATTGGCAATGGAGAGGAGTGGAGGGGTGCGCCTCAACCTTCATTCATGCGGCGGAATGATTTGGTTCTGTTGGTCGTGAATCTGAAAGAGAGTTAACCAGGATTGGGTGAGAGAGCTTTGGGCAGAGTATGTAAAAGGAGGGGTTTGAAATTAAACTAAAGATAAGAGTAAAGTTATGGTCGTGAGGTGAGGAAGTCCTCAGTGTGAAGTTATGTTAGGAGATGAGCAGCTTAGCAAGGTAATTGATCTAATATTTAGGGTAGTGTTGGAGATGCCGGAGTGTACGGTCTATGATTGTCAGGCAGTATTGTAGTTAGGAAAGTTTGTGTGAGGATCGCGCGAAGAGAATGGAGTGGCTTGTGCGCAGGATTAAATCGTTGAATGTGAAAGGGTACTAAAGTCTCTGATGTCGTCTGAGCCTTACGATGGGTCAGTTGAGTACCTGTGTTATTGTATAGGTAGTAGAGGACTATGGTCTGAATAAAAGTATAGATCTAAAGTACAAGTGTTGTTTCAAGGTACTGAGCAATCTTAGGGCGACAGCGATATGGTGGGTGATAAAGATGATTAGATAAAGTTGGCAGAAGGATAACATACGTATTAGAGAGTACTTTTGTTTGGTGTTGATATGTATAAGGATAAATGAGGAGAAAATAAATGAAAGTATGTTGAGATGTTTGGTCATGTGGAAAAGGCATGAATGAAAAGTCACGGGGTTTGTCTAAGCGGAATGAGTATATGGAGAGATGTGTTGGGAACCGACCGGCTGGCGAGACCGAGAGGAAAGTGATTGGCAGTGTGAACGAATGTGCTGAAGAAGGAGAAGAAATGTGAGTTTGCAGAGGCGAGAATAAAGGTGCATGATAGGAGAGAATGGCGGAATTGGTTTTGTATGGGGCATGGTTGTGGGCCCACCGGCCAGGAATGAAACCCTTACATTGACGAGTTGAGCGATAGTGAGGGTCCCGTCGCCTGCCCTATAGATGCATCTAGGTATTTCTGTCTGTGACGAGCTCTCACATAAATAATGGACAGAGGCGGGCGGTAAGGGGACTGAGGCTGTTCTTTTCACGTTGTCATGTTCTGCCTACTGGCTTTTCTTTTCCGATGCTTGTACAGACCTTACCCCCAATCTTGGGCAAAGAGGAAGAATGGAAGAAAGAAAGAAAGAAATTATATATATATAATATATATATATATGATATATATATATATATATAATACCCGAATATAATATAATATATTATTATTTTAGTTATTTATTATATAGGATTATTATATTATAGTACTATTACCTCGTATATATAATATTATATGAAATATGAAGAAAATTTATAATTTATATATTATATTATATTTATTAAATATATATAAATATATATATTATTGATATATATATATAATATCTTATTATATATATAATAATAATAAGATTATCTTTAAAAAAGTAATATATATAATGTATTTATAATTTACTTATTATACTAAAATATATAATTATATTATCAATATTATATAGATATATATATTATATATACTATATATATATATTTATATGTAATTATTCATATATTTATATATTCTTCCCTGTGCTGTTATTGCCCAATTTCTCGAAAAGCGTAATTTTTACTCTTTTAAAATCTATTGAGAACAGCATTTATGTGATTGAGCGTGTCAAAAAGTATATAATTCTAGCGTGAAAAAACCTAAACCTGGAAAATGTCGCCGACCAGTGTAATGATCAGGACTGTTGGAGAGTTAATTTTTTTTCACCGGCTGTAACTCCTGCTCCAGCAGGCCCCGGCCCCGGCCCCGGGCCCGTTCCTTCCAGCTATAACTCCAGCTTCATTTAAATTCAAGAAATCCTTAATTGTTTTATTGAGCATGGATGAAAACGAAGAAAATGTTCATAAAATAACTTCCTTCATTTACCCACACCATTTTTATTAACCAAAATATGAAAAAGATGGTATTCAGTAGAGAGTAATTGATTCTATTAGGGAGTGAAACTCTTTTAGATTTACTTATCGGAAGTTCCGATAATAATAGATGAAATTAGCAGAATTATTATATATTATGATTATTAATATATATCATTTATATAATTTTTTTTTTATATAAATCTTATTGTTATATTTCTTTTCTTTATCTTCCATTCTTGTTGATATATTTTTATTATTATTAGTATTTATATTATTTTATATAATTATTGATTATTATTATTATTATAATTACAATCTAACTGAAAAGACTCAAAACTGAAGTCTCATATCTTAGTTATTGTTCAATTAGTGTGATATGATTATTATTATTATTATTATTATTATTATTATTATTATTATTATTATTATTATTATTATTATTATTATTATTATTATTATTATTATTATTATTATTATATTATATTATTATTATATATATTATGTATCACTATTATTATTATTAATATATTATTGATTATTATTATTACTATTCATTAGTTACATTAATTATTATTATTACTTATTATTATTATATTTTGATATCATTTATTACTTGAACTATATATTATTATTAATTTTATATATTATATATTATTATATTATTATTATAAATTACTAGTTATTTTACTGTATTCTTAATAGTGATTATTATTATTGATAGTTGAATTAATATATTATTATATATTATTATTATAAATTATTATTGGATTGATTATTAGTATATTAGTGTATTAGTTATATGATGTAATTATTAATTATTATTATCATTATTATTTTTATATTTATTTAATTATTTTGTTATTATTTATTACTTCAATTATATTATTTTTATATTTGGCATTATTCTATTATTTATTATTTAATATTATGATTATATTTATTAATTACCTTAATTAGTTATTACTTTATGAGTTATATTTTTATTTCATTATTATTATTATATATATTATTATTTTTATTTATTATATTATTATTAATTATTTATTTATTATATGATTAAATCAAGGAAACGGTGCGATCAATTTTGGTTATTAATACAATCAGTTTAATATGAGATAATAATTTACTGCTAAGTATTATTTAATGAGAAAAAGATAATCAATAATAATTTACTATCAACAAATGTAATTATAATAATTAATAATAATAAATAATAATTAAAATAATAATAATATAATAACGGTGATAATAATAATAATTAAATAATAATAGATACATACATAATATAATAATAATAATAATTAATAATAATAATAATATAGATAATATTCGAGAGTAATATAAAATCCTTTATAACTATATTACGACAACCTTACACTACTTCTTAAGTAATTACATAATTAATAACTAATAATAATAAAATAACACCTAATACAATAATTCTAAATAAACGTACAGTTACATCACACCAAACAAACACTTCTTTTTGCACAACATTTAGTACATTATTTTTAAACTTACAACCTAAAATTCCATAAATTATAGCATACACGAAATACTATAATTTTCAATAAATGAATATAAACTAATATGATAAAATAATATCTAATCAAATCTTGCAAAAGGTAACATAACAAAAGGAAACAAACTTACAACTGAGCAATCACTGATAATACATTGAGGTATTAAACGAAGATTAATAAATTAAATCCGTATAAATCTGATTAAATCTATGATTTCTAATTAAAATAATAAAATTAATCAATTTATAAAATTACAAATTTTCTATAAATAAATAATATTACTATATATAAATATATAAGGATAATAATAATTAATAATAATATATATTTCAATGCAGAGGCTACGAGAAAAAATAATTGAAAAATAATAACACAATAATTAAAGAGAATATGATAGAGAAACAATTACTAAATATAAAGATATAATAGAGAGAAGATATATAAATACGGCATCTCTATACAAATCAATCTATATAATAAATCTTTACTGCATTATTTTCACTTCTATTGAATTTTGATAATAAATAATATAATTACATAAATAAGAATAAAATTAAATCAATAAGGTGCAATAACTTTAAAAATATTTTTGAAAATACACATTTAATAATATATTAAATAAAATAAATAATAATTAATTAAAAATTCAGAGTTATATTAATAAAATATTAAGAAATAAATTTAATAAAAATAATAATAATAATAAAATAATTAATAATATATAAAGAATAATAATAATAATATTACAATAAATATGTAAAAAATATAAAAATATAAATTAAATTTTAAATAATTGATAATAAGATATAATAATTATATAATATATAATAATTATTTAAATATAATAAAATAGTTAAATAATAATAAAAAATATATAGATATAGATTAAAAATATATTAAAAAATGAATTAGGACAGAATAATTATAATTAAAATTAATATAATTAATTAAATAATAATAAATATATAAATAAAATAATAATAATAATAAATAAATAAATAATAATGATATATTAATTAATTAAAAAAATTACCAGTCTCATTCAACAAACATACACAAATAGCGTATTATAAGTGATAGGGAGGGAGGGATAAGGACTGAGAAAAGTCCTTGTGAGAGGAGTGGGGGGTGGATATCGTGGGGTTGTGTTCAATGTCATTCCAGAATGAGATTGGAGGCAAGTAGCCTCTATTGTGTAGGTCATGGACGAGGCAGGTAGAGAGTACACAGGTCAAAAAAACGTGTTAGGATAGATTTTAACGTCATTAAAAGGTCTCATTAGATGAAATAGAAAGAAGGAATATTTGAGGAATCCATATTGTGGAATTTTGGAGGAATCCATATTGTGTAACCTTTTTGTTGGAAGGTTTCAAAGCTCTCGATATGGTCATATGAAGGAATTGCTAAGAACCTTTCTGAGAAAACCAAACACTCGCCTCCAACGACCATTAACTAAGACCTCCAGCACGAAAACAAAATTAGACAAGACAGAAGAAAAAAAACACAAAGGTTTTGAGACTTTCCTTTCTTTTTCACACCACTACCTCGCAAGCACGCTGGGCTCCTGAACTTTTCTTCATAAAATTTATCGATTATTAATTACTATTTTTTCCTTCATACACCTTTCATTACACGCCACATTATTCCTTCACTCTCGTAAAAGAAATAGTCCTTGTTCTGAGAGGAAACGTCTTTCTTGATATACAAGTTCTATGTATGTGAGTGAGGAAGAAAATACTAATATCTCTTTGAGGAGAGCATCTATACTCTCTTATTCCAAGAAAACCGATCGTTGAGATACTCATCACGCTCAAGATCACTTTCAACTCGTTAAAACAATAACACTATGGAGGGTAATAGAGATACCGCTCGAGTGTAGAGCCATAAAGCGGCACTACAAGACTTTAGTCCCTTTAACATTCACGCGAGACAGAGACTTAGTTGTTTAACGCACTACCGCAGAATTCAATCGCACACGGACACTTCCCCTTAACGTCCAATTACACTTTATTTTTGAGATTAATAAAAACTTTTATTCCAACTAACAAACTACACCTTTCATGACACATATACATTTCTTCGCTTCCCTTCACCTCATTCTGAAATCCTACACTACCCTAAATCATTTCTATCATCAATCTCAACACACACTTCTCCTACGCTGCTCACCGATTCTAACATAACTACACTCACTGGAGGGTCCTGTCTCTTCACCTCAGACAACCATAAACTTACACTCCTTATTTCTACGTTTAACTTTCAAACTCTCCGCCTCCTCATTTTACATACCTCTCTCTCCTCGTCTCTCCTGTCCCTGCCAAATTCTCTAGTCCAATCCTCTCCAAACTCTCTCCAGATCTCGCTTCTCATCACAGCAACCTAATATTCCATTTCCGCATATAATATCGGTAGGGTGCAACCTCCTCCTCTCTCTCACTCATCTTCCTTCCTACTTTTCTACTATCTATTAGCCATCATAAAAAAACTCCATTTCCCCCTGCCATCCCCATCCAATCGAATCTTTCTTCATAACGCACTCCCATAATGACTAATGTGAATAACCCAGTAGACATCAACACATAACCCTACCTAAACCGCAATGCACCATTGACAACCTTTAATCATTTACAACACGCTTTATATTCGGTATACATACTTTTGAAGTTCCATTCAGAAGCCTACCACCAACATCCATATATTCACTAATACCTGCCATAAGACTTCCCTATCCTATTAATCCCATATACGCCTGTTGCAAATCCCAAATAAAAACCTAAATATAATTTATTCTTCTTCTCCCCATTTCTCAATCTCATTTTGTTTTAATGTAGATTTGAACCACACATCTCCTCTACCACTCCTAAACGGCACCTTGTTTCTTCCACCAATCAGTCCCCTTCAGTCACTCGAGAGCAACTCAGTTTCGACCCAAACATGCCAAGCATATACTTCCCTACAGAAAACACTCAATAAAACTTAAACATATAATTTCTACAGTATTCCCCTTTTCTCCCTTACCCTTAACTCAAGGGTACTACTCTTGAACGCTCTCTCTCCAATCCCATTGGAACTATACCCTCCATAACACGCTTTTATTACACAACTTCCAAATCGATTCAATCACCCGATCTCGCCTCCGCTCTTGATCAATTATTCACTCATGTAATTTACATCTTATTACCTGCAGATTTAACCCATTCCTTCAACTTCTCACTCTACCCATTACCTCCTCCTTACTAATAACCCTCAATCCCAAAATATACCCTATTGCTTCCTTTGTAAACATCAACCCACACGTACACCTGACACATTCACGATAAACTACACCGCTCATCATTGACTGTTAATAATTGTGGCGATTTTTTCGAAGTGTTCGTCCACAACTATTAACTGCAACAGGTAGCCCTCAACATTCCATTTCATCAACGGTTACAAAAGCACCATCCCTATTCCATTATATTCTATACAGCAGATTTCCCACTTAATTCCTCATTTCTTTAACTTTCGCGCTTCCTTCCAGAAGAGCTTTCCTATTCCCTTGTAAGTAATGTCCTCTCATTCATTTTTTTTTTCCTTCCCTTTTCCATTCTTGATTCATTTTTTTTATTTTATTTTACACTATCTTTTCATCGTTTTCTATTATCCTCTTGTTAATAACTATAATTCACTAACTTTTTAGTATATTTTCTTTTTTTTCCTACTCTCTTTTATTTCTCCTATAATAACACTTAGTTTAATATATATATTATATACTATATTATATAAAACTATGATATATGTTCTGAAAACTTTTACATCACTAAATTTATTAGCTTTTATATATATAAAGTTAACAATTACAGAGATTATACCTAATCTATAATATATAATGATATATATAGATATAATATGTATATATATAGTTCTATATATATATATATAGCAGAGCGAGAGAGAGAGAGAGAGAGAGAGAGAGAGAGAGAGAGGGAGAGAGAGAGGAGAGAGAAGAAGATGAGAGAGGAGAAGGATGGCAAAATATTGATAAGTGTTTGTTTTTATAAATCTCAAATAACCGGTTATGATTCTTACATAGCGTTTGTTCGCTTCTCTTCTTTTCCGGTGGAACGGGTTTACCGGGTGCAGGGGCCTCTCCGTCCTGGTTTTTTTGGTTCCCGCAGGATTTTTCGGATCGCCTTCCTCCTTCACCCACCTTGTTTTTATCCACGTCTCACAGCTCTTTTTTCGCCATAAAACTGCAATGGCTTCAACATAGCACACAATTCGAACTTCAACGCCAGGACGCCCGACGGAGCACCATCTCAACCCTTTTTTTTATTTACATTTATTTCGTTCTGACAATTCGATGCACTTTTCGTTCACTCCTTGCTGGGGCAATCATAATCGAAAATATCTTCTACTTGCCTGGCCTCATTTAAGATTTTTGGCGACAATCAACGTGATCTTCATTCTTTTTATTCAATGACCCCCATTTTTTAATGCACGTAAAATCTACTCATCTCTACAGCTTGACCCTCGTGGTTAACTACTCTAACTTCCTTATTCTTCACTACCTATTTAAGGACACACTCACAACACTTCACTGGACAGCTACGCAACCAAATTGCTTCCTTGCATTCCTCTCAAGCTCTCCAATTCCAGATTTGTTCAGGATATCAGAACCTCTGTCGTAATCCAACCATTCAACCGACCGATTTACTAGCGAGCGCTTACATACTTATCCCTTATTGTCTTGTTCCCTTAACTTCCTACTCTTAATTTTACCTACTATATATATATATATCACCTTCATGTCCATCCAAGACCCCACTAACTTAATTTTACATAGAACATATAATGATCCGATAATCCAAATCCATCAATACCCCTCACTGATTTAACATCCAACACATACTTTCACTTCAACATCTCCTTCTTCACCAACACAAAATCAATCATACTTTTCACTTGGATACCATCTCTAACCTACACCAACTCTAGTATAACTTCTGGATACTCTGTGTTTAAAGAAAGTAAATTACTTACACACATCCTAGGTGATGACCCACCCCTCCGCCCACTGGCTTTCAGCTTTTTCCTCCGCCTCATCGCTTTAGTGTGGTTGTGAGAGGCTGGAAATTTTTTTATTTAAATCATTATTATTATTATTATTTATTATTATACCTCTACTCTTTTCACAAGAATTCAATCACTTCCTACTATATTTCTCATTTCTTTACTCACATCCCGCCACCTTTTATTACCAAAAACCACCTGTTATAATCTCATCCCTTTATTTGTAATCACCTTATCCAAACCATTCAGGTCCCTCTACATACACTATCAAATCTGTAAGCTTTCTACTTATTATATTATTTATTATTTCACCGCCCTCATAGAATAACTCATTCAGAATTTATCCCAAATAAATCATCTCTCTTCAACGTTTCCCTCAGATGGACCTATCGTCACAACCACACCACACATTATAACTTTTATACCTTTTCAAACTTAAATTTAAATATATAACCATTTATGAAAATTCTAGGAACGTGCACCACCAAAATGTCCTACATAATTTGTTGTACCACATGGTCACTATTATTCATTAAATCTAGAAGATTTTGCAAACTTGCCCTTCTCTCCTCCTCATCACTTCTCTTTCCACAATTATTTACCAGCACGTTATATTAACACATTTTCACACCATCAATCCAACTTGCAATAATTTCACCTTTTCCTTTCATCTTTGTTCAAGTCACAGCGAGCAAATTCAAATTTGCCCTTTCAAATACATCCCATCACCTCTCTCCTCTTTTTTCCTCATACATTTAATATCCTCTGACATTCATGTACCTCATATTACGATTCCATTATTTCGGAACCGATTATTAGAGGTCGTTTACGTGACGATCACGATCTCATATCTTCCGTAGAGCAATGCATTTCGCATTCCTAGCAAGAATATTGGACTGGTAGTGGGCAGCTCCAACGTCCAAATGCTACCCTTAATAACCGTTCCTCATTAGTTCCGACTTCTACGACATCGCAGTTAGAACAATATGAATGTGGGCAATTCTTTTCTTCCCGAGCAACATATAATAATATATTTATATATATATATATATTATATATATATATATTATATATATATATATTATATAATATTATATTTATATATAATATTTATATATATATATATTATAATATTTTATAATATTATACTATTACTATATTATTATATTATATATTATTAATATATTATATATAATAATATATAGTTATATATTTAATAAATTTATTAATATATATATATTATATATATATTATTATTATTATTATTTAATTTATAATTTATGTATATATTATTAATATATATTATAATATTATATTATATTTATATTATATATTATTAGTATAATATATAATTATATATATATTATATATTATTATTATATGTATATATAATAATATTAAATATATATACATATAATATTTTTATTAATTTATATATATTATATTTATTATATTTATATATATATATATATATTTAATATATAATATAATATTATATAATTATGTATATTAATATATATTTATTATTATAATATAATATATTTTATTTATATATTATATAATATATATATTTATATATATATTATTA
>JABUQX010056662.1:0-15391 GCA_015478945.1 Trachelipus rathkii
CAGAAAAGATGTTTTTAATATTTTTCAAGGTTTACTTTTTTTTTTTTTCCCATTTACCTTTACTATTAATTAGCTTCTTCAAATATAAATTCAACTGTAATCACAAAAATGTATAAACCCCAGAGTTTCAAATATGGTTGTTTATTTCAAGATGACCCTCTGATTTAAAAGAGTAGGTTTTTTTAATGACTATGTGTAAGTATATGCGGGACATTAAAAAGATGTCCCAAAAAACTAATATAACGAATTTATTTGTTTAAATTCGCAGGATAAGCAAGGCATTTTTTCAGGCATGCATTCCAGGCATTCAGCAGACTAGGCATTCAGGACAGGCAGGCAGGGCAGGCAGAGCATGCGGGAGGGCAGAGGATAGGCAGGCAGAGCCAGGGCAGGCAGACAGGCAGGCAGGTGTTGGCGAGGCACGTTGTTGGTCAGGCAGGCAGCGCCAGGCAGGCAAGCAGGCAGGCAGGCAGAGCAAAGGGCAGGCAGGCACAAGGCAGGCAAGCAGGCCAGGCAATGGCCAGGCAAGGCAGGCGAGGGCCAGGCAGGCATGGACCAGGCAGGCAGGGCAGCGGAGTTTCACTTTTATAATTAACCAATTATACGATGTCTTATTAATATTTCCTATTTTAAGTATACATACAAAAGGATGTTTATGTTCCAAGATTTACTTCTTTTTTTCCCATTTACCTTTTTCTATAATAGCTATCAAATAGAAATTAACTGTATCCAGAAAACTCAACGTATAAACCCCAGATTTTTTCAAATCCAGGTGTTTATTTCAAGGACTACCTCGACTTAAAGGTTTTTTTGCACTATTTTTCTCGTAAAATGCGGCGACACTTAAAAATGTCTGCCCAAAAACTTAAATAAGAAAATATTCGTTTATTTTCGCAGGTAGGCAAGAGTCAAGGCCAGGCAGGGTCAGGCAGGCGCAGTGCAGTGCAGGCAGGGCAGGGCAGACAGCGCCATGGCAGCAGGCCAGGCCAGGCCAGCAAGGTAGGTTCATCATGAAATATCAATTATCGATGTATTATTTCCTATCTTAAGGTTTCAGTTGACAAAAGTGTTTATTTCACGATTTTTATACTTCTTTTTTTCCCATTTACCTGTTTACCTATACTGCTCTTTAAAGAAAATTCGACTGGTAATTTTTCCTTTCTCTCCAACTCTAGAGTTCAAATCTCGGTAGTTTTATTTGTCAAGATACCTCTTGATATTAAGCGGTTTTTTGACTATTCGTAAAATGGGACATTAAAAAATAGTGTCCAAACATTATATCAGATATTTGTTTATTTCGCAGGCCAGGCAGGCAGGTCAGCGCAGGCAGGCTATGCAGGCAGTGTTCATTGAAAAAATAACTACAATCGATGTTATATTTTACCTAATTTTAAGTTCATACAAAAGTGTTTATTTTTCACGATTTTTACTTCTTTTTCCAATTTACCTTTCTATAAGTTTAGAAATGCAAATGTAGGGCATATTCCTATATCAAAATGTATAAAACCCCCATGAGTTTCAAATGCAAGAGTGTTTATTTCAGGATACCACCCTCTTTGATATTAAAAGGTTTTCGACTATCTCATTTATAAAATGAGGACATTAAAATGTCCTCAAAAAGTAATATAAGAATATTGTTAATTCGCAGATGTAGGCAGGAGGCATTCAGGTGCAAGGCAGGCAGGGCAGGGCCAGGCAGGCAGGCAGGCAGGCAGGGCAAGGCAGGCAGGCGCAGGACAGGCAGGCATCTGCAGGGCAGGCAAGAAGCAAGGCAAGTGCAGAAGGTGCAGGCAGGCAGACAGGCAGGCAAACGAGTTTTGGAGAGCAGGTGAGGCAGAGCGCAGAGCAGGCAAGCAGGCAAAGCAAGGCAAGCAGGGCATGGCAGGCAGGCAGGCAGGCAGGCAGGAACGCAGAAGCAGGCAGGCAGAGACAAGTCTCAGGGGCAGGCAGGCAGTGCAGGAAGGCAGGCAGGCAGCGCAGGCAGGCAGGCCAGGCAGGCAGAGGCAGGCAGGCAGAAAAGGACAGGCAGGCAGGCAGGCAGCGGCACAGAGCAGGCAGCTAAAAAATAAGTTCATTTGAAAATAACCACATCATACATGATCATAATTATTCCTATTATAAAGTAATTGCATGTTTCCCTTATTATAAACATCTTGGTTATTTCCACGATTTTACTTTTTTCTTTCCCATTTACCTTTACTAATAAAATAGCTTAAAGTTAAAAATAGCTAGTATCACCAAAACGAATTTAAAAATTTTAAAATCTACAAATAGTGTATTTATTTTACAAAGATAACAACCTCTATGTAAATAATTAAAGATTGTTTTTTTTAGGACTATTTAAGATATTGGTAAAATGGGACATTAAAAATGTTTTCATAAAAATATATAAGAATATTTGTGTTTATCAGCGGGGTAGGCAGAGCAGGCAGGCAGGCACGGCAGGCAGGCCCAAGAACAATGGCAGAGACAGGCAGAGGAAGAGACAGCAGCAGGCCAGGCCAGAGAAGACAACGCACGCACGCACGCAGGCACCGCAACGCAGAGCACAAAGTGTTTAAGGACATGAGAGTAATTTAATTGATCAGATTTATATATTTCCCCTTCGTTTTAAAAAGATTTCTTAAACAATAAAGTGTTATTTCGGACGATGTTATACTTCCATTTTTCTACCACGATTTACCCTTGTACGCTGTAATAGCTATACAAACTAGAAAATATCCACCTCGGAATATATAACAGGAACGCCTATAAAACCCAAGAGTTTAAAATCAGGTGTTTTTATCTCAAGATACCTCTTGGATATAAGGGTTTTTTTGTTCTAGTGTTCGTAAAATGGCGGACATAAAATGTGAGACACCAAAAATATATTAAGAATATAATTTTGTTTATTTCGCAGCATGGCAGGGCGTAGGCAGGCAGGACAGGCAGGCAGCAGGCAGGCAAAGGCAGGGCAAAGGAGAGGCAGGCAGGGCCAGGCATGCCAGGCAATGGCAGAGCAAGGGCAAGAGAAGGCAGGCTTTAGGCCAGGGCAAGGGCAGGCAGTCAAGGCAGGCAGGCAGAGGCGCAGGCAGGCAGGCGAGATAGCGGCGCAGGCAGGACAAGGCAGGCGAGAGGCAGGCAGGCAGGCCAGGCAGGTCAGGACAAGCTAGTTTTCACTTGAAATTAACCAACATTATCGATGTTAAACGTATAAGAGGGGATCATACAACTTCATGGAAAACACACAAAAGCCAGTTGGTTACTTTTTTTTTTTTTCCCATTTTATACCTGGTTCATAAATTAGCTATCAAAGTAGAAAATTAACTGTTATTCAACAAAACGTTAATAAAACCCCAGTAGTTACACAATCGTTCACGTCGTGCTTTAATTTGACAGATCACCTCTTGAATTTAAAACGAGTTATTTTGGACTATTTGTAAAATGACGGCGACGGAAATTAAAAATGTTCAATAAAAATAATAAATTGTAATATCTTTTATGATGAATTCAGGTCGTCAGCCAAGTGTAGGCAGTGCGAGGCAGGCTAGTGGTGCAGGAACAGGCAAGGGGCAAAGGCATGAGCAGCTCAAGGTCAGTGTGGAGTTCCAATTGAAATAATCACATAGTCGATTGTATAGTTATTTCCTGATATTTCAAATTCATACAAAACCTGTTCTTTTTTCAACCGAATTTTACATTCTATTTTTTTTCCACCAGTATCTTACCTTTCTATAATAGCCATCAGAATAGATAAATTTAGCCTGTTATTCACAAACAACATTCTAAACCCACCGAGTCTCAAATGCACAAGAAGGTGTTGTGATATTCAATTATATCCGCTCGTTGATTAAGGGGTTTTCTGACGTATTCCGTGTAAAAATGAGACATTAAAAATGTCCCAAAAATATGTGAAGAAATAAGTATTGTTAATTACGCAGTAATGCGGCAGTTGCAGCACGGCGAGTCAGGGTTATTGGGCAGGGCAGGCAGGCAGAGCAGGCAGGCAATGGCGAGAAAAGCAGGCTAGGCCAAAAAGGCGAGGAGCATTGCCAAGGCGAGGAGCCAGGAAGGCAGGACGGAGGCTAATGGCACGACACGGCTCGAGGCAAGAGTAGGCAGGCAGGGCAGGCAGGCAGGCAGGCAGGCAGGCAGCATGGCAGGCAGACAAGGCAGGCAAGGCAGGCAGGCAGGCAGGCCATGCTAGGGCCAGCGCTGGCAGGCAGGCGTGCAGGCAGGGAGACGTGCAGTCTCACTTAGGGAGCCCGGTTCAGGCCAGGCCAGGCTAGATTCATTGAAATAACACATTTATCGATGTTATATTTTTACCAATTTTAAGTTTCATTATTTTTATTTATTTTGTACCCATTTCCGCTTTTTTCCATTTTACCTTTCTATAATAGCTTATCAATAGAAATTCACTGTTTAAAAACGAATAGTCAGGAACATAAAACGTTGTCATTAACCCACACCAGAAAAGGTTTTGTTAGAAGATAAATACCGGTGGAAACCGGAAAGAACAAGAGTAATGAAAATTGTGTTTAGGTTATTTCATAAGATACCTGCTGTTGACTAAATACAGAGATTTGTTTATTGAACTATTTGCGTAAAAATGAGGACATTTGTAGAAAATGTACACCGGAAGGGCAAAAAATATTAAAGAGATTGATGTGTTCAATTGCAGGCGCAGGGCAAGGGGCAGCAGACCAGGCAGGCAGACAGGCAGGCAGGATAGGGCATGAGGAAGGCAGGCTAGAGAAAGAGAACAAGGCAGACGTTTATGGGGAGGCCATTCTGCAGGCAGCGATTCGAGCAGCGGAGCAGGCAGCAGCGAGAGGCAGGCAAGAAGCTAGAGGCAGGCAGGCAAGGCATGACAGGCAGGCAAGGCAGGGGCGCCTGCAGCAAGGGGAGGCACGGCAGACAGGAGCCAAGGCATTGTTGGGCCCTCAAGGCGTAACGGCGAGTTAAAGGGCAGGGCGGGAAAAGGCAAATCGAACAGCGCAGGCAGCAGTGGCAAATAGGGGGCAGCGCAACAACCCCATGAGGCAGCACGCAGAGCAGGCAGGCAGGCAGGCAAGCCAGGCAGGGAAGCAAGGCAAGGCAGCAGGCAGGCAAGCGCCCCAGGCATGAGGCACACGGCCGGCGAAGCAGACCGAATAGGCAACAGCAGGCAAGGCATTAATCAGAATTACGTTCATTTAAAAATAAACCACATACGATGTAATGTTTATTTTCTAATGTAACATATCAATACCAAAGATAGAAGCTTCTACAATATCCAAGGATTTTTAACTCTACTCATAAATTCGTTATCCCATTTACAAACTTATCATGATAATTTAGCCTATCAAATAGAAATGAAACGTTATACAGAAAACAGAATGATAAACCCCAGAGGTCAAATCAGGTGATTTCATCATGTTACAAGATCAGATACCTCTTTTGATTTTAAATGGTTTTTTGAACTATTTTCGTAAAATAAATCATGTGACAAAAAAAATGTCCCAAAAATAAATAAGACAGGCAGGGCAGGTAAGGCAGGCAGGCAGCGCAGGCCCAGTTGCCAAGGCGAGGCTAGGGCCATGGCAAGGCCAGGCAGGAGGCCAGGCAGGCAGGCAGGCAGACCGGCAGGCAGGCAGCAGGCAGGGCAGGCAAGGCAATGGCAGGCAAAGGGCAGCCAGGCCACGGCAGGCAGGCAGGCAAGGCAAGCAGGCAGGCACGCAAGGCAAGGCAAAATCAGGCAGCCAACAACACGGACAGAGCAAGGAATTTAGGTATCAATTTTGAAAATAATTACCACCTATCGACGTTATCATCTGTTTATATTTTCCTATTTTAAGTTCATACAAATTGTAATTTCATATTTTTCCACGATTTTTTTTTACCTTCTTTTTTTTTCCTTAATTAACTTTCGTATTTAATAGTCTAATTTATCATTTGATCACTGGTCAACACACAAATGTTGTCCCTGAGACGTTTCAAATAAGGTGTTTTTTTAAAGATAAGATACCTCTTGATTTTAAAGGTTTTTTTTTGAACTATATCAGCTAAAAAGACTAACAAAAAATGTAACCCAAAAATATATAAGATATTTTTGTTTATTTACGCACGGTAGAGCAGCATTCAGGCAGGCAGGGCAGTGAGGCAGGGCACAGGCATGGCGAGGCGGCAGGGCTGGGGCCAGGCAGGCACGGCAGCTCAGTTCCATTGAAATAACCACATATCGGATGTTATATTTCCTATATGGTTTAAAGTTTCATACATGGCCGGTTGAGTCATAAGATTTTACTTCTTTTTTTCCCATTAGCCTTTTCAAATAGCTTCAAATAAGAAAATTCACCTGTATCACAAAAATGTATTAAAATACCCCAGAGTCAAATACTTCGGTGTTTCTTTCAAGTACCTCTTGAATTATAAATAAATATTGTACTATTCTGTAAAATGGGACATTAAAATGTCCCAAAAATATATATATATAAGGATATTTGTTATTCGCAGGCATGCAATGGCAGGCAGGCAAGGCAAGGCAGGTTCACTTGAAAATAACTAACATTAATCAAGATGCTTATATTTTACTTATTTTAAAAGTTTCATATCATAGGAAATTGATAAGACTTTAAATCTTCATGTGTTACTATTTAATTGGTTTTGTATAAAAATCCAAATAGAAATTAAACTGTATCACAAAATGTATAAACCCCAGAGTTAAATCCAGTGTGTCCTTATTTCAAGATTTTACCCTTGGATTTTTAAAGGTTTTTTTGCTAAATTTTGACTATGTGTTAAAAAAGAAAAAATTAAAAATGTTCCCAAAATATATACAGAATATTTAGTTAATTCGCACGTATGTGCAGGCATTCCAAGGCACGGCAGAGCAGGCAGGCAGGCAGGCAGGCGAGGAGGCAGGCCAGGCAGGCATAATAGCTTTTAAATAGAAATTCACTGTATCACAAAACGTTTAAACCCCAGAGTTCAAATCAGGTGTTTATTTCAAGATACCTCTTGATTTAAAGGTTTTTTGACTATTCGTAAAATGGGACATGAAAAATGTCCCAAAAATATATAGGCAGGCAGGCAGGCAGGCAGGCAGGCAGACAGGCAGGCAGGCAGGCAGGCAGGCAGGCAGGCAGGCAGGAGGCAGGCAGGCAGGCAGGCAGGCAGGCAGGCAGGCAGGCAGGGAGGCAGGAAGGAGGCAGGCAGGCAGGCAGGCCGGCAGGCATTCAGGCAGGCAGTCAAGGACAGGGCAGGCAAGGCAGGCATTAAGGCAGCAGGCAGCAGGCAGGCAGGCCGGCAGGCAGGCAGGCAGGCCAGGCCAGGCAGGCAGGCAGGCAGACATGCAGGCAGGCAGGCAGGCAAGACAGGCAGGGCAGGCAAGCAGGCAGGCCGGCAGGCAGGCAAGGCAGGCCAGGCAAGGCGGCAAGCAGGGAGCAGGCTGGTAAGGAAGGCAAGCAGGCAGGCAGGCAGCAGGCGGCAATGCAGGCAGGCAGGCAGGCAGCAGGCAGGCAGGCAGGCAGGCAGGCAGGCAGGCAGGCAGGCAGGCAGGCAGGCAGGCAGCTAGTTCATTGAAATAACTTATACTCGATTTTTATTTTTTACAATTTAAGTCATACAAAGTATTTATTCTTTTACATTAACTTCTGTTTTTCCATTTACCTTTCTTAATAGCTTATCAAATAGAAATTCACTGTATAACATAACGTATAAACCCAAGAAAAAAAAAGGTTTAAAAAACAAGGGGGGTTTTTTTGGTTTTTTTTATTTTTTAGATACCTCTTGATTTAAAGGTTTTTTGACTATTCGTAAAATGGGACATTAAACATGTCATAACAAATATCATAAGAATCATTTGTTATTCCAGGCAAGAAGGCAGGCAGGCAGGCAGGCAGGCAGGCAGGCAGGCAGGCACGCAGAAATCAGGCAGGCAGGCAAGGTAAGTTCATTTAATACCACATATTGATGTTTATATTTCCTATTTAAGTTCATACAAAGTGTTTATTTCAAGAGTTTTACTTCTTTTTCCCATTTATCCTTTCTATAATAGCTTTCAAATAGAAATTCACTGTCTCAACAAACGGTATAAACCCCAGAGTTCAAATCAGGTTGTTTAATTTCAACGATACCTCTTGATTATACAAGGTTTTTTGACTATTCCGTAAAATGGTACATTAAAAATGTCCCCAAAAATATATAAGAATATTTGTTATTCGCAGGCGGCAGGCAGGCAGGCAGGCAGGCAGGCAGGCAGGCAGGCAGGCAGGCAGGCAGGCAGCAGGCAGGCAGGCAGGCAGGCCGGCAGGCAGGCAGGGAGGAGTTTAAGTTGAAATAATCACATATCGATGTTATATTTCCTATTTAAGTTCATACAGGTTTTATTTCACGATTTTACTTCTTTTTTCCCATTAACCTTTCTATAATAGCTATCAAATAGAAATTAACTGTATCACAAAACGTTTCAATCCAGAGTTCAAATCAGGTGTTTATTTCAAGATACCTCTTGATTTAAAGGTTTTTTGACTATTCGTAAAATGGGACATTAAAAATGTCATAAAAATATATAAGAATATTTGTTATTCGCAGGTAGGCAGGCAGGCAGGCAGGCAGGCAGCTAGTTCATTGAAATAACCACATATCGATGTTATATTTACAATTTAAGTTCATACAAAGTATTTATTTCACAATTTTACTTCTTTTTTCCCATTTACCTTTCTATAATAGCTATCAAATAGAAATTCACTGTATCACAAAACGTATAAACCCCAGAGTTCAAATCAGGTGTTTATTTCAAGATACCTCTTGATTTAAAGGTTTTTTGACTATTTGTAAAATGGGACATTAAAAATGTCCCAAAAATATATAAATGAATATTTGTTATTCGCAGGTAGGCAGGCAGGCAGGCAGGCAGGCAGGCAGGCAGGCAGGCAGGCAGGCAGGCAGGCAGGCAGGCAGGCAGGCAGGCAGGCAGGCAGGCAGGCAGGCAGGCAGGCAGGCAGGCAGGCAGGCAGGCAGGCCAGTCAGAAGACAGCAGGCAGGCAGGCAGGCAGGCAGGAAGGCGGCAGGCAGGCAGGCAGCAGCGCAGCAGCAGGCAGGCAGGCAGGGCGGCAGGCAGGCAGGCAGGCACTCAGGTTCATTGAAATAATCACATATCGATGTTATATTTCCTATTTAGTTCCAATCAAAGTGTTTATTACAACGATTTTCTTCTTTTGTCCGCATTTAACCTTTCTATATTCAGCTATCAAAATAGAAATTACGTTATCACAAAACGTTTAAATCCAGAGTTTAAAATCAGGTGTTTTTTCAAAGATACGCTTTGATTTAAGGTTTTTGACTTTCATAAAAAAATTGCGGACATTAAAAATGGTCAAAAATATATAAGAATATTTTGTTATTCACAGGTAGGCAGGCAGGAGGCAGGCAGGCAGGCAGGCGAAGGCAGGCATGGGCAGGTAGGCAGGCAGGCAGGCAGGCAGGCAGGCAGGCAGGCAGGCAGGCAGGCAGGCAGGCAGGCAGGCAGGCAGGCAGGCAGGCAGGCAGGCAGGCAGGCAGGCAGGCAAGCAGGCAGGCAGGCAGGCAGGCAGGCAGGGCAAAGGAGGCAGGCAGGCAGGCAGGAAGGCAGGAGGCAGGAAGGTTGGCAGGCAGGCAGGCAGGTAGCGCAGGCAGGCAGGCAGGCAGTTAAGCAGACAGGCCGGCATATGTCGATGTTAATATTTACATATTTAAGTTCATACAAAGTTTTCATTTTTAAACGATTTTACTTCTTTTTCCCATTTACCTTTCTATAATAGCTATCAAAAAGAAATTTACTGTATAACATAACGTATAAACCCCAGAGTTCAAATCAGGTGTTTATTTCAAGACACCTCTTGATATAAAGGTTTTTAGACTATTCGTAAAATGGGACATTAAAAATGTCCCAAAAATAGGCAGGCAGGCAGGCAGGCAGGAAGGCAGGCAGGCAGGCAGGCAGGCAGGCAGGCAGGCAGGCAGGCAGGCAGGCAGGCAGGCAGGCAGGCAGCGAAGGCAGGCAGGCAGGCATGCAGGCAGGCAGGCAGGCAGGCGGGCAGGCAGGAGGGCAGGAGGCAAGCAGGCAGGCAGGCAGGCAGGCAGGCCGGCAGGCAGGCCAGGCGGCAGGCAGGCAAGGCAGGCAGGCAGGCAGGCCAGGCAGCGCAGGCAGGCAGGCCAAGGCAGGCAGGCAGGCAGCAAGCAGGCAGCCAGGCAAGGCAGGCAGGCAGGCAGCCCAGACCAGCATCCAGCAAGGAAGGCGGCAGACATGCAGGCAGGCAGGAAGGCAGGCAGGCAGGCAGGCAGACAGGCAGGCAGGCAGGCAGGCAGGCAGGTAGCAGGCAGGCAGGCAGGCAGGCAGGCTAGTAAGGCAGGGAGTCTGGGTTCTAGGTAGGTAGGCAGGCAGGCAGGCAGGCAGGCAGGCAGGCAGGCAGGAAGGCAGGCAGGCAGCCAGGCCCAGGCAGGCAGGCAGGCAGATCGGCAGGCAGGCAGGCAGGCAGGCAGGCAGGCAGCTGTTTATTGAAATAACCCTTATATCGTTTTAATACTTTACAATTTAAGTTCTTACAACAGTATTTATTTTACAATTTACTTCTGTTTTCCCATTTACCTTTCTATAATAGCTATCAAATAGAAATTCACTTTATAACATAACGTATAAACCCCAGAGTTTAAATCAGGCAGTTTATTTCAAGATCACTCTGATTTAAAGTTTTTTGACTATTCGTAAAATGGGAAATTAAAAATGTCCCAAAAATATATCACAGAATCATTTGTTATTCGCAGGCAAGCAAGGCAGGCAGCAGGCAGGCAGGCAGGCAGGCAGGCAGGCAGGCAGGCAGGCAAAGGCACGAGAAGTCAGGCAGGCAGGAAGCTAGTTCATTAAACATAACCACATATTGATGTATATCTTCCTCATTAAGTTCATACAAAGTGTTTATTTCATGATTTTACCTCTTTTTTCCCATTTACCTTTCTATAATAGCTATCAAATAGAAATTCACTGTATCACATAACGTATGAACCCCAGAGTTCAAATCTAGTGTTTATTTCAAGATACCTCTGATTTAAAGGTATTTTGACTATTCGTCAAATGGGACATTAAAAATGTCACAAAAATATAGAAGAATATTTGTTATTCGCAGGCAGGCAGGCAAGGCAGGCAGGCAGGCAGGCAGGCAGGCAGGCAGGCAGGCAGGCAGGCAGGCAGGCAGGCAGGCAGGCAGGCAGGCAGGCAGGCAGGCAGGCAGGCAGGCAGGCAGGCAGGCAGGCAGGCAGGCAGGCAGGCAGGCAGGCAGGCAGGAAGGCAGGCAGGCAGGCAGGCAGGCAGGCAGGCAGGCAGGCAGTTCATTGAAAAAAACACATATCGATGTTATTTTACATTAAGACTGTAAAAGTACTTCTATTTTAGCAATTTTTACTTCTTTTTTCCCATTTCCCTTTCTAATAGCTATCAAATAGAAATTAACTGTAAACATAACGTTATGAAACCCAGAGTTTTAAATCAGGTGTATGATTTCCAAAATACCCTCTTGACTTTAAAGGTTTTTTGACTATCTCGTAAAAATGGGACAATTAAAAAATTGTCCCAAAAAATTAAGAATATTTGTCTATCTCGCAGGTAGGCCAGGCGGCAAGGCAGGCAGTTTCAGGCTAGGCAGGCAGGCACAGCAGGCAGCCGGCAGGCAGGCAGGCAGGGAGGCAGGCAGCAGGCAGGCAGGCAGGCAGGCAGGCAGGCAGGCAGGCAGGCAGGCAGGCAGGCAGGCAGGCAGGCAGGCAGGCAGGCAGGCAGGGCAGGCAGGCCAGGCAGCTAGTTCATTGACACTAATCAAATTCGATGTTATTTTCCTATTTAAGTTCTAAAAGGTGTTTATTTCACGATTTGACTTTCTTTTTCCCATTTACCTTTTCTATAATAGCTATCAATAGAAAAATTACTGTAATCACAAACCCGTTTTAAACCCAGATTCAAATCAGGTGTTTCTTCAAGATCACCTCTTGATTTAAAAGTTTTTTTTTTTTGCTTTTCCGTAAATGGGACATTAAAAATGTCCATAAAAATATATTAAGAATATTTGTTATTCGCAGGCTGGCAGGGCAGGCCGCCAGGCAGGCAGGCAGGCAGGCAGGCAGCAGCTAGTTCATTGACAACATAACCACATGTCGACTGTTATATTTAAAATTTAAGTTTCATACAAAGTATTTTACTTTCACAATTTTACTTCTTTTTTCCCATTTACCTTTCCTATAATGCTTATCAATACGCAAATTAACTTCGAATCACAAAACGCTTATAAACCCCCAGATTTCAGAATAGGTGTTTATTTAAGATTCACCTCTTGATATAAACGGTTTTTTGACTATTCCGTAAAATGGGACATTAAAAATTACCCAAAAATATATAAGAATATTTGTTATTCGCAGGCAGGAGGCAGGGAGGCAGGCCAGGCAGGCAGGCAGGCAGGCAGGCAGGCAGGCAGGCAGGCAGGCAGGCAGGCAGGCAGGCAGGCAGGCAGGCAGGCAGGCAGGCAGGCAGGCATGCAGGCATGCAGGCATGCAGGCATGCAGGCATGCAGGCATGCAGGCATTGTAGGAATATTTGTTATTCGCAGGCAGGCAGGCAGGAAGGGCAGGCAGGCAGGCAGGCAGGCAGGCAGCAGTCATGCACGCAGGACAGGCAGACAGGCAGTCAGGCAAAGGCAGGCATGCAGGCAGGCAGGCAGGCAGGCAGGCAGGCAGGCAGGCAGGCAGGCAGGCAGGCAGGCAGGCAGGCAGGCAGGCAGGCAGGCAGGCAGGCAGGCAGGCAGGCAGCTAGTTCATTGAAATAACCACATATCGATATTATATTTACAATTTAAGTTCATAAAAGTATTTTTTTAAGCAATTTTAAACTTCTTTTCCCATTTTACCTTCTATAATAGATTTCTATCAAATTATGAAATTATTGCAGCAGGCAAGGCAGGCCAAGGCAGCAGGCAGGCAGGCAGGCAAGCAGGCAGGTACGCACGCCAGTGCCAGGCAGGCAGGCAGGCAGGCAGGCAGGCAGGCAGGCAGGCAGGCAGGCAGACACGCTCATCGATGTAACAAATATCGATATTATATTTAAAATATAAGTTCATACAAAGTATAGATTTCTACAATTTTAACTTCTTTTTTTCCATCTTACCTTTCTATAAATAGCTATCAATAGAAATTAACTGTATAACATAACGTATGAACCCCAGAGTTTAAATCAGGTGTATATTTCAAAATACCTCTTGATATAAATGTTTTTTGACTATTCGTAAAATGGTACATTAAAAAATGTCCCAAAAATATATAAGAATAATTTGTTATTCGCAGGCAAGCAGGCAAGGCAAGGCAGGCAAGGCACGGCAGGCAGGCAGGCATGGCAGGCAGGAAGCAGGAAGCAGGCAGGCAGGCAGGCAGGCAGGCAGGCAGGCAGGCAGGCAGGCGGCAGGCAGGCAGGCAGGCAGGCAGGTAGTTCATTGAAATAACCACATATCGATGCTTAATATTTCCTATTTAAGTTCATACAAAGTGTTTATTTCCCGATTCTACTTCTTTTTTCCCATTTACCTTCCTATAATAGCTATCAAATGAAATTAACTGTATCACAAAACGTATAAACCCCAAAAGAGTTCATCAGGTGGTTATTTCAAGATACCTCTTGATTAAAAGGTTTTTTGACTATAGGTATTGTGAATAGATGATAAGGATATAAAAATATATTAAGAATATTTATTATATGCAGGAAGGCAGGATGGTCGATGCGCACGCTGGCAGTGTAGGCGGCAGCGCCGGCCAGCGCTTGGCCGGCGCAGGTCAGGCCGCGACCGCCATGAAATAATCACATATCGATATTAAATTTCCTATTTAAGTTCATACAAAGTGTTCATTTCACGATTTTACTTCTTTTTTCCCATTTACCTTTCTATAATAGCTATCGAATATAAATTCACTGTATCTCATAACGTATGATGCCCAGAGTTCAAATCCGGTGTTTATTTCAAGATACCTCTTGATTTAAAGGTGTTTTGACTAATTCGTAAAATGGGACTTTAAAAATGTCAAAATAAAAATATATAAGAACTATTTGTTTTATCTCGAAGGTAGGCAGGCAAGGCAGGCAGGCAGGAGGCAAGGCAAGGCAGACAGGCCAGGCAGGCAGGCAGGCAGGCAGGCAGGCAAATATATAGGAATATTTGTTATTCGTAGGCAGGCAGGCAGGCAGGCAGTTCATTAAAATAACCACATATCGATGTTATATTTACTATTTAAGTTCATACAAAGTGTTTATTTCACGATTTTACTTCTTTTTTCCCATTTACCTTTCTATAATAGCTATCGAATATAAATTCACTGTATTACATAACGTATTAACTCCAGAGTTCAAATCATGTGTTTATATCAAGATACCTCTTGATATAAAGGTTTTATGACTATTCGTAAAAGGACATTAAAAATGTCCCAAATATATATAAGAATATTTTTATTCACAGGCAGGCAGGCAGGCAGGCAGGCAGGCCAGGCAGGCAGGCAGGCAGGCAGGCAGGCAGGCAGGCAGGCAGGCAGGCAGGCAGGCAGGCAGGCAGGCAGGCAGGCAGGCAGGCAGGCAGGCAGGCAGGCAAGCAGCAGGCAGGCAGGCAGGCAGGCAGGCAGGCAGGCAGGCAGTTTATTGAAATAACCATTTATAGATGTTATATTTTCTAATTTAAGTTTATCACAAAGTGGTTTATTTTTTCAACGGGATTTTTTTTTTAAAACTTCTAGTTTCCCATTTACCTTTCTAATAATGCTTCAAACATAGAAATTCACTGTATCACAAACACGTATAAACCCTAGAGTTCAAATCTGGTTTTTATTTCAAGATACCTCTTGATTTAAAGGTTTTTATTGACTATTCGTTCCAATGGGAAATTAAAAAATGTCCCAAAAATATATCAGAATATTTGTTATTCGCGAGGCAGGCAGGCAAGGCAGGCAGGCAGGCAGGCAGGCAGGCAGGCAGGCAGGCAGGGCAGGGCAGGCAGGCAGGCAGGCAGTTCATTAAATAACCACATGTCGATGTTATAATTTACTATTTAAGTTCATCCAAAGTGTTTATTTCACGATTTTTACTTCTTTTTTCCCCTTTACCTTTCTATAATAGCTCTCAATAGAAATTACCGTATTACAAAAACGTATAAACCCAGAGTTCAATCAGGTGGTTTATTTCAAGATACTCTTGATTTAAAGGTTTTTTTGACTATTCGTAAATTGGACATTAAAAATGTCCCAAAATATTATAGATATTTGTTATTCGCAGGTTAGGCAAGGCAGCAGGAAGGCAGGCCAGGCGGCAGGCGGCAGGCAGGCAGGCAAGGCAGGCAAGGCAGGCAGGCAGGCAGCAGGCAGGCAGGCAGGCATG